>JAHHFK020004702.1:0-90172 GCA_024533555.2 Aedes koreicus
CTTAGCTCAGTCGGCAAAGGCGCAGCTACAAAGCAACACCATGCTGGAGGTGGCTGGGTTCGTTTTCCGGTCTGGTCTAGGAATTTTTCGTAAAGGAAAATTTCTCGACTCCCTGGGCATAGTGTATGATTGTACTTGCCACACAATCATACTAATGCAAAAAAATGGTACTTGGCATCGAAAGCTCTTAATTAACAACTGTGGAAGTGCATTTAGAACACTAAGTTGAGAACAAGCAATAAGCTAATTGTGAAAGCAATAAGCTTGAAAACGCTAAGAAGAAGTTATGTTTGGCGATTTGGATTTGAATTTTTTTTATCTTACTTGAATTTAAATCCAAACGTTGTTTTGATTCTACAACAAAAGGCTGCTTCCTTTTTTAACCTACGAGTCGAATGGAGAGATTTGGGTTTTGGGTTATTTTCTTTTAACCTTTCGGTCCCTCGGTGGATTAACGGATCCAAGCGTTTTGTTCTTTTGCGTTTTCTCGGCCCCCGTAAAAAGGTTCCGAAAATGATTTGAGCACATTGTGCAGCAGTGGATTTAGGCAAATGCAATGTTTTTGCATGGTTCCGTATTGACAAGTCAGGATATGCCGTACGCCCGTACAAAATTGGCTCGCGCACTTGTTTATTTTTCGTCGCCATCTTGAATACTAAACATGAAAGGTAAACATCAATCATAGTCTTTTTCGTCATAGCCTCTCAGCTATACCACAGTGAATATTTTCAACCCTACGTGCAATATTTCAAAAGTTACAATGATTTGAAGGTGTCCGGATTAATGTGGATACAGATCTTAGTTTCTCAGTGATTGTTAACTTAATATCAATGGATACATTTTCCAAAGATACTCATATGATTCTTGAATGCCATTGATCCGAAAGATCATACAAAGGACAACTACCCCGAATAACAATTTCCTCGAATGAACATTACCACAATTTTTGAATGGCTGCATTTTCGTATGATATCTAGCCCAAATTTCTCAGCTACTGATGAAATTTTCGATGACCAAACTTAATAAGGTGATAAGGATATGGAGTTGTAAAATCTGAGATGAAGAGAGTAACAAAAACACACTTTTCTTATTCGTTGTTTCGCCCAGAGTTTGACCAGGCCAAACATTGTGATTAGATGTTATCCAGTACCAAACCAGCCATGTGACCATGGCAAGTATCAGTTTTCTTCACAAGTGGCACGTCAAGATAGGCACCATGGATCTCGTCAAAGAGGATACTTAGCCACCTCAAAGATGGAAGTTGGGTCGAATAATAAAGTTTTTCTTCGGATCGGTGGGAACTTTCGAGTAGTTAATGTTCGTACACAGGACAGTTCGTTCAAATGGGCTATTTCCAAAATATCCCAAGTAACAATTTTAGTTTTTATTCCAGCTGTATAGCACTCCTCCCGGCTTTGTTGATAAAACTACATTCAAAACTGTTTTGTCTACTAACACCTCCTCTATGCTTGTCTAAAGCTGAAATTTAAACAAAGTTGTCCATTCTTTAGACGGTTGTGAAAGCAAGTAAATAAATCCTTTATGAGGCAAATGTACTAAATAGTACATTATATAGTATTTAATTACATCATGGTATTATTTTCATCATATCATCATGGTATATTATTATAATCACATTTCAATTATTATTAAAAATAATAATAATGATAATCAAATTTTATCTGCTTCAAGGTTACAAGGAAGTTGATTCCAGATAGTAGTTCCAGATAGCTATTTTGTAGCATTGTAGCTGAAAGTTCTTTTGTAGTAATTTAGATTATTGGATTTTATTATAATTAATAAATACTTTTAAATTCTGCTGGTTATGAATACACACATGTCATAAATACATACATTTTTTTATTGTTTAGTGTATAATTAAATGTCATATGGATATTTATACTTCATTTAATTGCAAAATAACCTTCACATTCCGTAGTTACATTCATCTACCAATGATTGAACTGTGAAGAGGCACCAAGCAGCATATTATTATCATATGCCTATTTCTACTGTTTTAATTATTTCATCATATTATTTTATTTATAACCATATAAAAATTTCAGGATGACGAATTTCAACTAGGACATATTTTTATTAAATATTCTTGTATATTTCATTGCAGTATAACATACAACATTTATTACATATTATGACAGATTATTTACATTATATTTAATAAATACTAGGTTCGAAGGGGAGCATCAGGGTATCATTCAAGCTGAATGTGGACGATGGTTTGATTGACTGCCTTAGTCTAGGAGGGAATGAACAGTATCAGATGCTATTGTAATGCTGTGAATTCTACTCCAACAGTTTCAGTGAGGGTGACGCGCCCTTCTTAACACAACATCCTGAAGCAAGATTAGTAAGTATTGCGAATTGTGTTATTCGATTTGATGGATTGTATCGTTGGACGGAGATTCTTAATTTCCCGTGGATTTCGCTTGAGAGTATCTGCTTACGGGTCAACCGCTTAGTTTTTGGCCCTTCACCCAGCGATATTGTGAATTCAGATCGGTGGCTCAATTTGATCTTGCTATTAAGTGGAGCTGTATCCAGGGTCTCTAAAACTCGCCTAAAAACGTTATTTAGATTTAAGTTATTTAGAAACGCCTACTTGAGTAGTTGATTATGATGACTTCCCTCAAAGCCCATTTGCCGTTTAATGCATTTACTGGAGGCAATATGGTTTTAAAATCCTTTTTAAACTAACCGTAATAAGAAAATATGAATGAGTCCTTAAACGGCATTTCAAAACGACATGTTACGAATTATAGTCGAAATAAAACCTTTGATAGGAGTTAAAGGCATTTGAGAAAACAAAGTTTTAAGATCGTTGTAAACAAGCTGCGCAGGTTGTCATAAACCTGACTAAAATATGAACCCTATTGGCACCTCTTGGTGCCAGAATAAAACCAAATTTATTTCTAGTGGTTTTCATAAAACTTTAAGAAAACTTAATAAATCTCGATGGTTTTTGCAATGTAACTTGGGAAGCTTTCTTTCGATCAAAGTTAACGCACTCTCTTTCGAAGAAGATAAGTTATTCCAGCGATGGTTCTTCGGCACTGCGGAGGTCTTCTCCTTGGAAATATTCGCTTCTCAGTTAGGTAGTTGTATAATATTTTATTACAAAAAGTGAAATTTTAATATTCCATAGCAACTCCTTCCCAGTCCTTCCCAATCGTGTGACATATTACAGAAGATCGCAGAAAATTTTGCACGCGGACAGCGGAAGTTTTTGTTTGTCGTAAGCTGTCACGGTTTTTCTGTTTTTCCACAATTGTAAATTTTGGATTCAAAGTTTAACGCGACTGGGTTGCTCAGTGGTTACCCGTTCTGCTTACTGAGTTGTCGGGAGTTCAATCCCAGGCCCGTCCCCTTCTTTGCCATTTCGCACTTGCCTCTTTCTATCACCACTAGATTTATAATAAAAAGCAGTCTGCTGCGCATTCTTTCATTGATCGCATCACTTACCACAGTGCATCAATGATCTAAAAATAACTCCTTCCTCACCAACACAACTATCCTTCCCTTGGCAATTGTAGAGATGCAGTGGTGTTCACGGTCTCTAATAACAACGATTGTCAAACTGATCATACTTCTTCCCCCTCCCTAATGACCGTGATGACGTGGCCGGCGCCGGTACTGATCTATAAATAGAATGAAATAGTGAACTTGTACATTGAAGATGTAAAGCTACTCCAAGCTCCACCTATGTGGTTCTCTGTGCAATTAAACTAGTTCTGTCGGTAAGGGAGTAGCAACAACGAAATTGCACGGACTTTAAAAAAAAAATTGGAAATTTTTGATTCAAAGTTTAGTTTCTCTTTTTGCTTTAAATTATGTCCCAAAGAGTGCTGTGAAAAAGAGGCAGGGGTCGTATTCATGCTCTTGCTCCGCATGAATTTCTCATGCGGGATGATAGGGTATGTGTCCCTTGACTCAGCCTAATGTGCAATGAGTAATTATATTTTTGACTATGGCTCATAAAGTATTCTAGCTGTAAACGATTTTTAGCTAGTTATACACTTGCTTAAATACCGTTAATAAGAAATTTGGTAATATGTATCACGAATAGCTACTTAACTCATGTTATATAGTAGGAAACATTCGAGGGATACGGATGTAATATCGGTCCATGAGCAGCAAATTGGGTATATTCATGGATGCAATTTCATCCCATTCGATCGATTTTTTATTAAATGCAGTCTTAGTATGGTTTCATTTCTCGATTTTATGATTTAAGGCATTATCAACTGTATTTGCCTTACCCAACATAAAATTTCACAAAACAAACTACACTTAAACTGTTTTGAAACACTTAAATGATATACATATATGATTTATTGGCCGTTCGATAATGAAAACATAATAATTCACTCAGTACTGGATTTAATTCTTTGGTTTGAGGTAAGATGAGCTATTTGGAAAATATACAAACGAAACTCATTAATTTTCATTGAAAATTTTACCAATAACAACATTTTTACTAAGTTATCTATACAACAAGCCATATAAAGACTGTATTCGATGAAATTTGGACACACAAAATAGGTCACCAAAAATTTTCCTTGAGCCCGATTCTTTTCAAACTTTTTGGAAGTAAAGTACTACTAAATGTTTAAGTTTTGACATCATTGGTTTATTGAACCTCTTCTCCCAACCCAAATGCCCGCACCTTTGCCTTTACCCCTTTCATCAAATTTTGAGCAATGATAGGACCGACTTGCTTACTTACTTTTAACCACACTTTCTTTAGTTCAAGTTCATTTTCTATCAGTTTTGTAGTTTTAACGAGCTTTGCCTTCATGATTGCCCAAAATTTTTCAATTGGGCGAGGTTCCGGAGTGTTTGGAGGGTTGACGTCTTTTGGTACAAAAACTACATTATTATCTTTGTACCAGTCTAAGGCGGGCCGGACATAGTGGCAAAATGCCAAATCCGGCCAAAACAGTGTCGGGCCATTGTGAGATCTCAAGAAGGGCAGAAGTCGTTTTTGGAGGCATTCGTCCTTGTAGATTTGTCCGTTGAAGGTCCCAGAGGTGATGAAGGGCTGACTCATTTTGCCACATCCGCAGATCGCTTGCCGGACAAGGAATTTTTGGCGAATTTCGACAGTTTCTTCTTCCGTACACTCTCCGGAACGGCCAACTTAGAGGTGGCGACGTAGTGTTCCTGTCCTGGCATTTGTTTGGTGTTGGCTTTAATGTAGGTCTCATCGTCCATCACAATGCAGAACGGTTTTGTGAGCCACTCCCTGTACAGTTTTCTTGCACGAGTTTTGGGCACCGAGTTCTGTTTATCGCTCCGGTTCGGTGCCTTCTTGTACACATGTAATCCAGAACGTTTCATTGTTTTCTGCACAAAACAAACTGAAACTTTCGCCTTTTTCGCAACATCCCTGATCGAAATGTTGGGATAACGCCTAAATTGGTTCAATACAATCCTGGCCTTCTCCGGATTTGATGTGCCACGTTTTTTGCCACTACCATTTTTCCGCTTGGTTGTCACTACCATTTTTCCGCTTGGTCCTTGAACGTTTTGATCACATATGATACGGTTGAATGTGCGATTCTGAGGTGTTTTCCGATCCATCGATGAGAAGCGTTTGGGTTTTCGAAGTGAGTGCCCAAAATTTGTTGGCGCACTATTTCTTCATTCGAAGCCATCACTGAAATCACTCGACCGATTTTCACGAAACTCATTACACAATTGACACAACACAATGAAATACATTCAGTTTAAATTTCAATATTTTTTACCCACACTCTAAAAAGTTACGAAAAGTTGCGTGTGTCCAAATTTCATCGAATACAGTCTTTAGAGTGGTACAAAAGGAACAATGTCGTATTTGTACCATAAGAGATGAATCCACCAAACTGCCCTATCGAAATATTCTGGGCTTTGACGAAGGCAAAGCTGAGAAAACACATGAAACCAGCGGATAGTGTTAAAAAATATAAGAAAAATTGGCCAAAAGTGGTGAAAATGGTAAGAGAAAGCACTGTGCAGAAGCTTATGAGTACTGTTGAGGGGAAAGTTAGAGAACTCGCCTACCCTACAAAACATCGAGCAAATCGGATTGAAGATGGGAAGAAAACATTGTTTTTTACTATGTTTAAGAATAAAATAATCAAAAATCACAGTATTGTATTTTAAAATAATAGAAAGAGAGTGTAATAATATTTTTCGGAACAGTACATATACATGATTTCATGTTAAAGTTGCAGGAGTCAGGCGTTGTTTTATTTTCATTGACAGAATTTTAATTTTGGTCAGCGGAACTGCTTTTGGATTTTCGATGGTGACGTAATAATGATGGTTCCTTCAATCCTTCAACCTTTAACCTTAAAATACTTTTACATAATTATATATTTTATTTAATTGCAAAGCCTTAACATTTCAGTATACATTCATCGACTACTGGTTAAACTGTAGAGAAGTTTAAAGCTGCATCTTATTATTAATTGCATATTATTATCATTTTTATTATGGTATCCATAAGGGTATTCCATATGCTTTATAATAAAATAATCAATTTTCTTATTTCTAGATTTTTGGACAGATGATTTAAAATCAAGGTAAAAAAAATCATATTTAATTTCATATTTTTTCATATATTTACATAACACTATTTGTTGGAATGAAGGGAGGGACCATCAGAGCACCTGATTGAAGCGATTTGGATCGGAAGAGTGGGACTGTAAACTTCCTGTTGTTAAATTTTCGTGAATAAAGGGCGGACTCTCCCCATCTAGTGAGACTTTTTACTTGGCGAGGGCTCGCTTTTGGTGTGGTTTCTACGAACTTGTTTCTGGAAGGAGAATCTCTCTAGACCCCTGTAGCTTTAGGTTGCACGTAAGTGTATCTTCTTAGGGGCCCACAATACGTTTTTGGCCCTTCAAACAGGAATATGATGAAAGATTAATTACTGTATAACCTTGATCAAATCGTTACATTAAAACATTCCAATGGTATAGACAGTTGCCTTGCTACATTAGATAGCAGTTTACATCATCATCATTAGTAAATCGAATAATTTAAACATAAATAGTGAATTCAGTGAGCAGCATACGGAGCCCTATGTATGTAGTTGTGATATCGATTGTGTCGTACAATGGTGTCAATTAAACAACCTAACCTTTGCGTCACCTCGATAATCCAGCTCATTAGGCTTTGATCACTTGCACTAATCGTAGGCTGAGGCAAGGACTGTATACAGGTCAGGAAACGGCAGCGTATTGGTTTTAAAGCCTGTCCACGTTAAATATCGGACGCTTTCCTTCAGTGTAGATTTTGAATTATTTCACCGATCGCTGACACGTTTCACTTATATGACAGCTGAAATTCTCCACTTTATTTCGTGGTACAACATGTTAACATTCTTGTTACATTCAATGAAATGGCGTCGAATCAAGTGGAAGTCGCAAACGCATTTTTACGCGATAGGTACGCGATCTTGCCAAGAAACTAAAACTACCGAAAAGTACCATGTTTTGTTTTTGCTAAATAATCATCTGACCAGCGCTTGACTGTGGATCGCAAGGTTGACAAATGGACAAGAAGGTAGCCATTATTAAGAAAAATCCCAATCTCTCTGTGTGAGACGTGGCTCGCAAAGTTGATGATTTACCGATGATTTGAAGAGAAGATGGAGAATTGACACGGCGGGCGTATCTGAGGACACCGTACGGAACCTGATGGCGGGTGTACCACAGAAAGTTCGAGAAAAAAGAAGGATTAACATCTAAATGAACTGTTTCTTATGTAGATATAACTCAATTATTGTGCAATATACCATCAGTTTTGATGAAATTTTATTTGCTGCTATAATTTTGGTGTCCAAAATTTAACGTGGATAGGCTTTAATAGTATTCAAACATTGAAATAGGAACCGGCAAACAGGCCTTTTTTTTTTCTAGGTAGCACTCCCTGTGTGGAATCAAGAGCATCAGGCAGTAATGCTAAACAAGATATCTGTTCAAAAGGGTGTTGTTGGTGTGTAATGTTATATACGCTAATAACGTTATTGTTTGCATATACGGGAAGTAATATACAAAGTGCCCTGCCAGTCGTTGCCGTTGTTGTTTTCGACGTGCCGGGTTGCCGTTCTTTGAACGCGCTCACTTCTGAACGGAGTTGCTTCACTGTTTTGCCATCACGGTTGGAGTTCGACTGATAGAGCTGTCAAATTTTGTCTGTTGACTCATGGGTTACTATGATTGATGTTGCAGTGCGGGTGAAGGTAAACCCATGAAATATTGGCAGTTTTTGTTCATTTTTTTAATGCAAACGTTACCGATTCAGCGTGCCGCTTTATTATTCGAACGTTTGCCGTATTTTTTGCTAGAAGCTATTATTTTGCACAAGATGTTTATGGTAATTTAAGCATTTATTTAAAGGCATGGTCATTACTGTTCATAGCACTTAAGTTTTTTTTTATGTTTAGTTAGATCCTATCTACCAAGAAAAAAAAATTATCTAATGGTTTTTTCTCCTTAGTACACCCATTTTTTGGCAGAAATGCTAAAGATTCAGAGGGTAAACAAAATGAATGGTTAAACCTTTGAATGTATATCAGATTACTAGTGATCGCAGCGGTTACCGAGATAGTTAAAGTGAGACCCAATAAGCTTCGGGTCGTTGTGTCCAACCTTAACCAGGCCAAAGAGTTTGCTGTTTCTCAGCTCTTTACACTAAGGTAAAGCGTGTACATCCCAGCTTGGAATGTTGACATTCACTCCCGAGATCCTGCTGATGCAGACGGTTGGTCGTTTCAAGAACACTCTGCTTTCTCCAGTGAAGATACTGTTTGCAACAGCGAATAAATTTCGAATCTTGTGCCACTCCTAGTCACCCTAAACCTGCAGATTACTGAACGTCACATCAGTTGCAACAGTAACGTTTCCCTTCATTCCTCCTGTTCCCTTCTTTTTTTTATCGCACTAACCCCGAGCTGCCGCGCGCAATCGGCTTCGCCTCCCATACTAACTAATCAGAACATAGGGAAGATGTACCTATATTAATCTCATCACTTTGCAATTCATCCTACTTGAAATAAAACGATATACACGTGACAGGATTTGTTAGTAATGTTTGTTGTAGTTATTTAACGTAAGCAAACATTATTAGAAAACGAAACCGATCCTTCAACTGCCGAATTGTTTGATTCATCGTAGGATGAATATAGGAACAATGAGATCAATATGGGGGCAGTTTCCCTAGTTTGTTTTTATTTGCGTTGCGCAGTGATAGCCAATCAGAAGCGGCTGACGCAATATTTCTAGTATACAAGTAGAGCACAACACAAAATCTGTATCAGTATAATTTGGAACGTGAAATAATAAATATCTAAAGTAAAAGTGTCATAGTTTGCTGCGTTTTTAAAGAGTTGATATCACAGTTCTTTTCAGAACTTGGAACGCAGAACTGCAAACCATTCCGCTGCAAGAACATTCGTCCGTTCCATCACTTGTTATTGGCAGTAGACCAAAGCAAGTCTTTTCGTGCGTCGGTGATGTGGCCAACAGATTGATAGTCCACTTCATCGATTGATGTTGGCAGCGGTCAACTGAGAACATCCTGTATGTTGGCTGCATCCAACATAATGGTTCGTACGAAACCGGATTTGTGAAGAGTATACAGTCCGCTAGTGAAGTTATTTTTAACGTAGGACTACGTTTCTCTTTTCTATACCGAGTGTCATTTCAAAATTTTGAAAAATGAAAGCGTTACGCAAAAGTGAAAGGTTTTTGAACGCTAATTACTCTCGTTCGACTGAACAGAATTACTTTGTTTGTACACCATTTGATCAGAAAAATTTACAAATATTTTGCATTAAAATTTCAATTAAGTGCTGCTTGTATACTTAGTTCAATTTTTTACTTAAAATTGACCTTCTTTTGCTCCCATACAAATCTGCATACGATGAGGTTGAAAATATGTTTTTCGCTTTCCGGGTCCATAAAAACGGGTAACAAGTGGTTCAAATTGTCTTCTTCTTTTTATTACACTAGCTTTCGTTCCATGCTATCAACGCCAGTATAAAGCACACGATTCGAACCAAAATGTTTTCATAGGGACATTCAAGCTCGATTGAGTACGGTTGTGTTTTTTCGCTCTCTCGTTACGGAGATTTTTTTTCCGTTTTCTCGCTATTGCGCGTCTGGCTCGGAAATTATCGCCTGCGCTTACTCATCTACAAACCCGACGGAAGCGCTGCAAAATTTTGCAAGTTTCCTCGATCGACCTATTGCCGTGGCAATGGGTCGTAAAAATCGATAATCCGCGTGGGCGGCATCCGCTGCCGAAGCCATACTGGAGCCGGGCACTTCTCAGCGGAAAACAATTGTTGTGCCAAATAGATTTCTAGAATCATCCCAAGTATCTTGCCGTCGGCCAGTCACAGCGACGAGAAATTTAATAAATTACTATGCTGTATTGAATACAACACATGATGGTGTCCTGCTGGTCAAATAAACCAAATATATAAATAAATTTCTAGAGCGTGTCATATCTACTGTCCTTTTCAGGACGACCAATTAAATTTTACAATAGAAGAGTTTGTGTTTAACATTATCAAAATAGGAACATTTTGGATTGTTTGAGGCATTCAGTCGAGAGTGGTAAAATAGACAGAGATTTTTCATTAAACCCGAACTGAAAAACGTAAGCAATGGCTCAGTATGTAGAAAACTGCACGGGACGGGTCAAACCAAAATAATAAAAACATTTTAATAATGAACCAACCATATGTGTTATGATATGTATAAATTAGATGATTCCATTATTACTATACACCAACGCAGTCATACGTTAACCCCGCGGTTATATTCCCGATATAACCAACCTCTAATTATTTTTTTCTCGTGTCACGGTAGCCGAACAAGTGAAGAAACATACAAACAGTAAGTGACATTGAGTGCTTCCGTTGATGCTCATGAGACAAAGACAGTGAACAAAGTTCATTTGCTAGAACACATTAAGAACCGAAAATAACTGTGTTAGTGCTCCTGCGATTCATCTGGTCGTTTGATTTTATTTTTAAAATTTTAATGTTTGCTTAAATATTTTATCATTACTTATTTTTATTTTTTTGTCAGATTGCGACTTGGCCTCAATAAAAAAGCCAAATAACGCATAGCTGTCTCAATTTTGAGGCCAAGTTGTAGCAAAAAAGCGCAAAAAGTGAACATCCGTGAGATTTGTTGTTAAACAGTAAAGACTAACAATTTATTACCATCTTTCCCTATAACCAATAACCCAAACTATCTAACATAATGTATCTATAAAAAAAATATCTCTTATTTTGTAATGTGAACTATTAGATAAGCATTGATTGCTTCTTTCCCCGTTTGCAGAAAGATGAAAAAAGCTATGCTCAATTAAATTTTTAGTTCTTGGAATTAAAAAACTGAATATGTATACCAATGCTATAGCTTCCAGAAGCCAAATAATACTAGATTAAGAAACATAGTTGCTAGTATGAAAGCGTATCAACGGAAAATATGATATGGGCCATACCGATCAATGTACTGTAGTTTCGGATTATTGAGAATATATGTTAATTTGATTCCGTTTTTTGATATATTGTTTCCGTATCGAAAAAACAGAGTAGGCTGTGCTTTTGAGCGAAGAAGACGCTTTTTTCTCGTCACAGTTAAAATTTTGGGAAAATTGAAAAATAATCGTGTTTTCAATCGAAATTCACATTAAAAATGTACCAAAGTGCTCCCCAACGGGTTTTGCTCACTGGTGTTGAACAAATCTATGCATTTTCGATCGATTTTCAGAGGAACTTCCATATCCAAAAATAGTGCTTTTCCCCTCTGTCGTACGTGAATTGATGAGAAGGAGTCGAAAAAGCTGACGTCTAGGATCACGGTTCTCGAAGACAGTGAAATGAAGTGCAATTTTTACGCTGAAAAACGGCAAAAAAATTGGTTAAAAAGAATGAAAGTATAAAGTTACAGTCGTTCGGAGTCGATTGGTGATATTTTTCAGTCCGGTCGCAACGTTATAGCAGTGGAAAAAGTGAATTGTAAAAAGTGTCCATTCTTGGGTCTGCTGGCTGGTCGTTCAAAACGAACGGCATGAATGGCTGCTGCTGCTTGCATCGAACCTGAGCTGGCGATTGCTACGTTTGAGGAAGAATACGGAACGACGGAAAATCTGAGCAGAAATAAAGTGCCAATATCTAGAACTAGATTTTAGAGGAAAATACCAAAACCGTGCCAAAGTGAATTTTGATTCCGTGTGCAGGCTTAGTTTGTAAATTAATCGGAGCAAGAAGAGTGTATTAGACGCAGATATCATGTTACTACCGGAGGTTTCCGACACGAAGGCGACGGCCGGCTTGATGTGCCGACGGCAGCAGCTGCGGATCCAGCAGGACTTGGCCATCTAGGACATCGAGGAAAGCTGGTTTGCAAAGCAACAAATAATTTATTTCTACCATATTTTGAAGACAATATCTAATATCCTGTTTTATTTTATTTTGTCTATTTTGGTTTGTTTTGTTTTTCGTCATGCTTGTCTCTTTTCATTCACATTGGAGCGGTCTATTGCTTTTGGCGGATAGTGCTACATACTTTCAGCGTATCGTTAACCAAAACGAACCCTGCTGCTAACCTTTCCCGAACTATCCAACATCCCACTGATTTCTCGTGGAAGTGCAGAGGATTTCTCGGCTTCCTCCAAAGCGAGTATCATGTCAATACGTTCCTTTCCATTCCCTAGTTGGCCAGCATTCGGGCACGGCCGGCGCCGGTATTGCTTTATAATGGGTCACCAGATTTTACACGTTGAAGATGTATGTTAGTCCCAAACATCATCTGTTTATTCTTTGTGTAAATACAGCTGATCTGTACAGAAAAAAAATCTGAATATTCATTGTGATGTAAATATCAGAGCATGTAACATTGTATTCCCTTCCACACGAAGCAGCAACTTGCATGAAATAGTTGTAATAAAGACGAGATTTTGTATACAACATTATCCGCAATGAATGGAATGTCCCAGAACTTTACACGATTTATAATGTTGATTTGTAAGTTTTGTGACGCTCCATTTATGTGCATGATATTGAACAGAAATTCACACTACTTTTTCGAGTTGTGTGGCAATAACGGAATTCCATCCTCGGGCGGTCAATCATGCTCATGCATGTTGTAAACAACTACACACGTTGGAGTGAAAGTGTGTGTGTGTGAAAATTTTCTGTATATGGTTACGATATATCTCTGAAAGCATTATTGTTCTGATAGAAAAGTATTAAAATCATTCCCGTTATTTGGTGGCCGACCGTTATTAATATTTCATTGGAATTCATTTAGCTAGTTCAACCTTCGGAAAAGTTACAGTTACAATTATAGATCCATGGTTCTGAACTTCAGGACAGTTTAGATGACCCTCTTCTCAAAATGTAATTGAACTTGTTTTTTTCCATCATTTCTGTGTTAAAGTTGAGGCAAGTTGAGATATTTGTTTATTTTTTTTTTATCAAATTTGAACTTTGCGTATCTATGATAAATTAATAAATTAACATACTTTAGATGTTTTCTCTACAAAGGTTTTGTTACAGAGTTCTTGCATGAAAATGTATAAAATTATGCCTCAAAATGTAGAAGCTCACAGATTAGTAAAGACTCATAAAAATACACCTATTCCAGCAGCATGACGATGAGTGAAATTTTCTTTATTCCTTTAAATGTGTTTATTTACTAGGTGGGGTGAAAAGTAACCTCCTTGAGAACGAAAAACCATTTTTTTTTTTTTTTTTTATTATTTCAGTCAATGTAGACCCCTTTTAGCTCGATACAGTTATTCCAGTGATTTTCCATCTTAGTGATCCCGTCCGAAAAGTAATTTTCCGGTAGGTCTGCAAAATACTCCTCCACGGCGTCGATGATTTCCTCGCGAGAGCTGAATGTTTTATTGATGAGTCATTTTTTGAGGTTTGGAAACGGATAATAGTCCGAGTGAGCCAAATCGGGAGAAAACGGTGGATGTGGAAGCAATTGAAGCCGTAAGTCCTTGATTTTAGCCGTTGTTGTGATGCTCTTGTGCGCCGGCGCATTGTCTTACAAAAATTGGTTTTCTCTTCACTTGAGGCCGTATTGCAGCGGTTTCGGCCTTCAGTCGCTCAAATAATGCACAGTAATACTCGCTGTTGATGGTTTTATTCATTTTGAGGTAGTACACGAAGAGTATGCCATGACAATCCCAGCAAACTGACGCAAAATCTTTCCAACCTATTGAGCCTCCCTAGGCCGCTTCGGAGCACTTGTGCCGGCTTCAGTTTATTGCCGGGCACTCATTCTGTTCGCTGTTGTGTAATAGTGGATCCAGGTTTCATCAACAGTTACCAATCGACACCAAAAGTCCTTCCGATTCCGCAACAGCAAGTCTAAACACTGTTTCGAAGTGCTCTCGCGTTCGCGTTTTTGGTCAGGAGTGAGCATGCGCGGCACCCAGCGGCAGGATAACTTTTTCATATGCAGAAACTCGCCCAAAATATGGCGTGTGCGCTCAGTACTAATCTTTGCATCTGTTAGCTCACACACCTTCACATTCCGGTCAGCCAACACCATTTCATGAACTTTTTTGACATTGTCCTCTGTAACCGCATCGAAGCGCCTGCCGCTGCCGACTTGATAAGTGGTGGAGTTGCGGCCACCATGAAACCCTCGAAACCAATATTTAATGGAGTAATCTGACGCTTCGTCAGATTTGCCCTTATTATACTTATCCAACTTTTCTTTTGTTTCCTTCGCCGTTTTGCCTCTCAAAATATAATATAATGTTTTATGCGAAAACGAAAATCGTTTTTATCCATATTCAACATGATGCCAAACCCCTCAACAACAATCAGCTGTCAAAACAAAACTGAAGGCAGTATCGCACTGAATTGGGCGTGTATTCTAAATATGAAAGGACTACAAGGCACCATAACTTTTTTTGCAGTAGCATCGCAAGTTGGCGGTCAAGGAGGTTACTTTTCACCCAACCTAGTATGCTTCTATACATATAAAGGGTGATACGGTCAAAATTTGGTCAAGGGAAAACGCGTGTAAATCGGTGAAATCGTTTATTTAAAAAATCAAATTAAATTTCAATTTCATTGGAATTCATTTAGCTAGTTCAACCTTCGGAAAAGTTACAGTTACAATTATAGATCCATGGTTCTGAACTCCAGGACAGTTTAGATGACCCTCTTCTCAAAATGTAATTGAACTTGTTTTTTTCCATCATTTCTGTGTTAAAGTTGAGGCAAGTTGAGATATTTGTTTATTTTTTTTTAATCAAATTTGAACTTTGCGTATCTATGATAAATTAATAAATTAACATACTTTAGATGTTTTCTCTACAAAGGTTTTGTTACAGAGTTCTTGCATGAAAATGTATAAAATTATGCCTCAAAATGTAGAAGCTCACAGATTAGTAAAGACTCATAAAAATACACCTATTCCAGCAGCATGACGATGAGTGAAATTTTCTTTATTCCTTTAAATGTGTTTATTTACTAGGTGGGGTGAAAAGTAACCTCCTTGAGAACGAAAAACCATTTTTTGTTTTTTTTTTATTATTTCAGTCAATGTAGACCCCTTTTAGCTCGATACAGTTATTCCAGTGATTTTCCATCTTAGTGATCCCGTCCGAAAAGTAATTTTCCGGTAGGTCTGCAAAATACTCCTCCACGGCGTCGATGATTTCCTCGCGAGAGCTGAATGTTTTATTGATGAGTCATTTTTTGAGGTTTGGAAACGGATAATAGTCCGAGTGAGCCAAATCGGGAGAAAACGGTGGATGTGGAAGCAATTGAAGCCGTAAGTCCTTGATTTTAGCCGTTGTTGTGATGCTCTTGTGCGCCGGCGCATTGTCTTACAAAAATTGGTTTTCTCTTCACTTGAGGCCGTATTGCAGCGGTTTCGGCCTTCAGTCGCTCAAATAATGCACAGTAATACTCGCTGTTGATGGTTTTATTCATTTCGAGGTAGTACACGAAGAATATGCCATGACAATCCCAGCAAACTGACGCAAAATCTTTCCAACCTATTGAGCCTCCCTAGGCCGCTTCGGAGCACTTGTGCCGGCTTCAGTTTATTGCCGGGCACTCATTCTGTTCGCTGTTGTGTAATAGTGGATCCAGGTTTCATCAACAGTTACCAATCGACACCAAAAGTCCTTCCGATTCCGCAACAGCAAGTCTAAACACTGTTTCGAAGTGCTCTCGCGTTCGCGTTTTTGGTCAGGAGTGAGCATGCGCGGCACCCAGCGGCAGGATAACTTTTTCATATGCAGAAACTCGCCCAAAATATGGCGTGTGCGCTCAGTACTAATCTTTGCATCTGTTAGCTCACACACCTTCACATTCCGGTCAGCCAACACCATTTCATGAACTTTTTTGACATTGTCCTCTGTAACCGCATCGAAGCGCCTGCCGCTGCCGACTTGATAAGTGGTGGAGTTGCGGCCACCATGAAACCCTCGAAACCAATATTTAATGGAGTAATCTGACGCTTCGTCAGATTTGCCCTTAAAGGGTGTCCACGATGAAATTGCCACACTATGAAATTGCTCTAACTTTTTAACCGTTGGGTAGAATTTAATGAAAATTTGGGTGGATTTATTTCATACTGCATTATTTACATCCTGCAAGTTTTAAAGTCCTGTGATCAAAACTCGCGGAAATGGAGTCGAAAGAACAGCTCGTGCGTGATAAAATCTTGCGCATTCATCACGAGAACAAGGATCTCTCGCATCGTTCCATCGCTAAAACGTTGGGAATCGCGAATTCCACGGTGTCGCGAGTGATTAAGCGGTTTGAGGAACGGTTGACCACCGATCGGAAGCCCAGAAGTGAAGGAAAAAGTATTCCGTACAACACCAAAAATCACAACCGCGTAGTTGGGGCCTTCAACCGAAATCCGAACACCTCCGTTCGGGATGTGGCTAAAAAGCTGCACCTAAGCCGAAGTTTTGTCCAGAAGGCCAAAACTAAGGCTGGGCTTCGAACGTTCAAGGTACAAAAGGCCCCTAATCGCGACGAGAAGCAGAACAAGTCCGCCAAAACCCGTGCCAGGAAGTTGTTCCTCAACATTCTGACGAAAGTTGAATGCTGCATCATGGACGACGAAACATATGTGAAGGCCGACTTCAAACAGATCCCCGGCAACCTGTTTTTCACGGCCAAGGATAAGTTCAGCGTTCCGGGAGCATGTCCGCACTCAGAAGATGTCCAAATTTGCGAAGAAATTCCTGGTTTGGCAAGCCATCTGCACGTGCGGGAAGCGGAGTGCACCTTTCGTGACCCAGGACACGATGAACGGACAGGTGTACATAAAAGAGTGCCTCCAGAAGCGGCTGCTTCCTCTCCTGAAGGCCCACAACGTCCCAACAATCTTCTGGCCGGATTTGGCCTCATGCCACTACTCCAAGGACGTGCTGAAGTGGTATGCGGACAATAAGGTCAATTTCGTGCCGAAAATTTTCAACCCTCCCAACACTCCGGAGCTCCGCCCCATCGAGAAGTACTGGGCGATTATGAAGCAGCACCTTCTTAAACGACCTAAGGTAGTGAAGACAGTCGAGGAACTGAAGAAAGTATGGGTTTACATGCAGAAAACGGTTGATTCACAGGTTGTGCAGAATGTTATGGCCGGGGTTAAGGCCAAGGTGCGGGCATTTGCGTATGGACTGTAAATAAAATACGAGTAAAATGGTAAAATGAAGTTTAATAGTTATTTCTCAATCCCTGAAAATTTGATGGCAATCGGATGAAAACTCGAATTTTGCGAATCAATTTTGTGTGTGGCAATTTCATCGTGGACACCCTTTATTATACTTATCCAACTTTTCTTTTGTTTCCTTCGCCGTTTTGCCTCTCAAAAAATAATATAATGTTTTATGCGAAAACGAAAATCGTTTTTATCCATATTCAACATGATGCCAAACCCCTCAACAACAATCAGCTGTCAAAACAAAACTGAAGGCAGTATCGCACTGAATTGGGCGTGTATTCTAAATATGAAAGGACTACAAGGCACCATAACTTTTTTTGCAGTAGCATCGCAAGTTGGCGGTCAAGGAGGTTACTTTTCACCCAACCTAGTATGCTTCTATACATATAAAGGGTGATACGGTCAAAATTTGGTCAAGGGAAAACGCGTGTAAATCGGTGAAATCGTTTATTTAAAAAATCAAATTAAATTTCTTTTTCAAGTTCAATTAGTATAAAATTCAGGAAAAATATTCAGTTAGGCTTCCGCTTTTCCAAATCCGAATTGCCGGGCCTTACGCTTGACCCCTGCCATCAGATTTTGTACAGCCACCTTGTCCACCTTCTTCGCCGCAGAAAGCCAGTTTGCCTTGAACTGCTGCTCGTCCTTAGCAGTTTTTTTGGTCTTCTTTAGGTTCCGCTTGACAATAGCCCAGTATTTTTCAATTGGGCGGAGCTCTGGCGTGTTGGGAGGGTTCTTGTCCTTGGGAACCACCTGCACGTTGTTGGCGGCGTACCACTCCATGGCCTTTTTACCGTAATGGCAAGATGCCAAATCCGGCCAAAACAGTACGGAACAACCGTGTTTCTTCAGGGAAGGCAGCAGACGTTTATTCAAACACTCTTTCACGTAAATTTCTTGGTTGACAGTCCCGGAAGCTATGAAAATGCTGCTTTTCAAGCCACAGGTACAGATGGCTTGCCAAACCAGATATTTCTTTGCGAACTTTGACAGTTTCGTGTGCTTGAAAATATCTGCTACCTTTCCCCTTCCTTTTGCCGTATAAAACTCCAGTCCCGGAAGCTGCTTGTAGTCGGCTTTGACGTAGGTTTCGTCGTCCATTACCACGCAGTCAAACTT
This sequence comes from Aedes koreicus, assembly GCA_024533555.2. Taxonomy (NCBI): domain Eukaryota; kingdom Metazoa; phylum Arthropoda; class Insecta; order Diptera; family Culicidae; genus Aedes; species Aedes koreicus. The sequence goes on from JAHHFK020004702.1 coordinate 18,867, forward strand.
CGTCAGCATCGTCGTGTACAGCCTCCGGGATCGCGCTTTGGCCGTCGTATTTTGTTTATCATCGCGATTTGGAGTCACTACCTTCTTGTAAGTCGATAGTCCGGCTCGTTTTTTGGCTCGATGCACGGTTGTAGACGATACACCCAGCTTATTTGCGGCATCTCGGAGAGATAGGTTAGGGTTTCGCTTGAAACTACCGGCAACTCTCTTTGTCGTCTCAGCGGCTTCCGGTTTTCGATTTCCCCCCGATCCAGACTTCCTGGCTGTCGACAAACGTTCCCCAAACACTTAAATTACATTTGTAACGGTTGATTTGGCAACTTTTAGCGATTTTGCCAACTTTGCGTGCGAGTAGCTCGGATTTTCGCGATGCGCGAGCAAAATTTTGATACGCTGCTCTTCTTGCTTGGATGGCATTTTGACAACTGAAGAGTGAATTCCAAAATCAAAATAGGAGCCACATTCTTCACACACACACCTTCAAAATGAGGGGTGTTCAGGTTTTTTAAATGCAAAATTGAAAGAAATACGTCAAGTTGATATTGACCAAATTTTGACCGTATCGCCCTTTACTATTTGTTGACTTTGTAAACTATTGAACTTTTTAAAACCTAGCCACTATATAGAAGCCCAAGTAACACCACTTGTCATATTAATGTTAGGAATACACCTTTTAGACAAAGCTCAAGTTTTTTTCCTAACGCCAAAAATTTCATTTCATACACGCATCTAACCGAGAAAGCGCTATAAATGTGGCATTTTTGAACATCGTTTAGGTCATACCAGATGTTTTGTAGAACATCCATCAGACAAATATTGTGTTCTATGGATGCTTAAAACAGCATGCTTATAGCATAATGATATGTTTGTCAAAGTAAGCACGGTACTAAAATGAATAAAGTTTAAAAAATATGAACAAGATTTTTCAATGGCGAAAGGATATCGTAGCTTATAGTATTTTATGCGTTAAAGATGATTGTTTATTACTTTTTCAAATAGGAAATTGAAATCTGAAGTTGTATAAAAATTGTATATGCGGCTCAAGGTTAGCAGTGCAACTTTCCGTTTTACCTTCCCCAATTTCATGCGCCATTGATTGGATAAAAAAAAACGTAGAAGGTATCCCGAATAAATTATTGAATTTGAGTGAGATTTCTTTATGGAATCCACCAAAATCAACATGGCGATTTTCAAAGTTCACAGTCATACAGTACGGGTAAAAACATTAGTAACACATTTAATTTTCAAATGTTCGATTTTTATTTTCTGCGTTTTTTATTGTATAATTGAACAGAGTAATGTCAGTATGAAGGAAAATACAAATACAATTTTTTTATTATGTTGTGCGTAGCTACATCTCAAAAGACTCCCCCACAAATAAAGCGTAACAATTTATAACAAATACTAAACAACCTTCCAAACTGTTGTTTTACGTAACATTTGAATAAATCCTTAAGCCCAATTCGGCTACTATTTGAATCAGTGAGTTGCACCACAATCTTACATTTAGGTAGTGTTTATTTTTATTCAAATATTTCAAATAAACGTTATAAACATATTTTCAGCCGTCACTGTATTGGATCCACACTCTATTCTGAATACTTTCACTATTGTATGAGGATGATAAAAATATGTCTAAAGTTCATCTTGAATGCAACCTTTCAACATATTTACAAACAACTAGCATACACGCTATTTCCAAACAACCCAAAATTAAGTACGTTTGACTCAAATCGGTCAAAAGTATGGCTACTCGAAAGTGAGTAAAGATAGTTCGTAGTGGTAAGATGACAAACAGTCACCGATGTTTTCAAGAAGTAAAATTTAAATTGATCGAACAACCATAGAACAAATATGTGTTCGCTGTCCTGGTACCACGTTTGAACCGAATATGTTTAGAAAAACGTCCTCAAAACTTTTTCAAGACTAGACATGTTTGGTATTTCATCCTCATGACTTCTTTACAACAAAGTTCTTATATTCTTGTCAAAGAAGATGTTTCTGGTGTTACTTGGGAGGGTACTTACCCCACAGCACACCCCCTAAAAACTCGGAACTTCAAAAACAAGGAATTTCCGATACTGTTCTAGAAACCAGCACATGTATGTGAACGTTTGCAAAAAGTTGCATCCATTCAGTTAAGATTTCGCAGAGTAACAAGTCAATGCAATTTCAGATTACCAGTACAAGAGGGATCAGGAGCATAGGAAGAGGTCAACATTACATTTCTTTTGTAAGAACAATAGGATATTTTGTTTTGTATTAGTAGATTTTGTTTAAGGGTAATCATATGTATGACTTGAATATCCTCCAGCTATCTGCATTGGTGGTTGGACATATTCCTAGTGTTACGTTTACCGTCTCAACTTGCCCTTCTGGAACTAGTTAAAATTAACCCAAAGGGGTGCGAAAATGTGGTGCGAGTTTGTGTCAGGAATGCTTCAAATACTTCAAAAAAGCATATTTTAACTGGAGTTTACAACAGCATCTTTCTACTAGCCTTCATGTGCTTCTCCAGTGTACAAAAGAGGGTATAATATGGGAAATACAACTTTTTGGAGAATATTCAAGCATCGTGTGAAAAATGTTTGCTACAAATATCATGCATGATAAATGTTAACAAAGCTGAAAAAGTACGTAAGGCTCATTTTAACAATCTCTTATAGCAGTGACAATATATGTTTTGGTATGAAGCTAACTGTGAAAAAATTATATATATATATTATATATATATATATATATATATATATATATATATATATATATATATATATATACATATATTAATATATACATTTATATATGTACATGAATATAAATATATACATATATATATATATATATATATATATATATATATATATATATATATATATATATATATATATATATATATATATATATATATATATATATATATATATATATATATATATATATATATATATATATATATATATATATATATATATATATATATATATATATATATATATATATATATATATATATATATATATATATATATATATATATATATATATTTATATGTATATATTTATATATAAATATATATATTTATATATATATACATATATTATATATATATATATATATATATATATATATATATATATATATATATATATAGATAAATATATATATATATATATATATATATATATATATATATATATATATAAATATATTTATATATATAAATATATATTTATATATTTATATATATATATATATATATTTTTTTTTCTTTTTTTTTGAATAGTTTAAACTTACACATTTTTTTTAAAGCATCAGTAAAGTTTGCAGAGCTCCACCAATGCAGGCAAAACTTCTTCAAAGTTGAAAATAAAAACAAGGAGTAAGCTCATAGAGCATCAGAAAAAAAAATGTAGAGAGCTTCAAATGGTGAGTAGACAACTTCGAAGGAGGGTGCAACCGACCTCCGGTCCTCACAAGTTCCTACCTCACGCCTCCACGAGTCATATGATCACAAAAGGCTGCCAACTGAAACATGGAGACGCTGATTGGCGTAGCCTGGGCAATGTTGTCAATATGACAATAGCGAAGTGAGGGGGTGCGACTGAAGCTCGTGTACCTTTGAATTTCAGCACGCTTTAGAATCATCTTTGCATTCCAAAACCATGTTAGACCATGGAGCAACATGACAAGCATAAAAGGCTCAATTTATTTTTCATGAAATTATAAAATTCGAAAAAAAAAGTTATGTTCACAAAATTCATAAAAGACTAGCATGTGCTTCTAAGCAGTATAGGATTAACTATTTTGTTTAGTGGTATTATTATTAAATAAGCCATTTATTTCAGATATCATCAAACTGGACTCTTCGATTACTCCAATTGCTATCTTTGAAATGTTACTTGAATAGTATGAAGAAAAAATATTACAACATGTCTTATAAAATAATATTTTTTATTGAAATTTCATCCTTGATTTTTGGAATGATCTATACTGTTTCAGCTTTTCCAGGACTAGGAGGATATTAAAACACATCTAATTTTTATTTATTTTTCAGTAACAATCCATTGGATGTCAGGAGGTGGCAACGGAGTCGGTGATAGGCTTTTGCATTTATTATTGAATGTATTTTTCATTACCGTTTTGCTAATGAACATTATACCAAATTCGAGCGGATATGATTCATACAGCGCTGTATTCATTTAGCTTGTGTCTGATTTTACAGTTCAATCCTTGTCATTACTTTATTATTACTCACAATATTATTATATTTGATAATTGTGGTTTTATTGATTTTACTTCATAGATTAGGTTATAAAATCAGCATCAAGCAGCAAATAGTGACCAGTAAATAAGAGTAAAATAAAATGATTAAATTTCAATAGATGTAACAAACCTTTTCAGGATACCTCAAACCGAGATTTTGCAGAAAGAAAAAGGATATGAAAATTATTGGGGGGAGTGAATTGCTGCCATCGCTGAAAAAAACGAAAACGTGCTTAAGCGCGAACCACAAAACTCTGCACTTTAATAATAAAAAATATTTCTTGCATTTCAGGAACAAACGAAAGAAAAATATAAAAAATAAATACAAATGTTTGTTTTTTTTTTTATTTAAATAAATATATATATTTTTTTTTATATATTTTTTTGGGGGGGGGGGGGGCCGGGCCCTGGAGGGAATGGGGGGGGGGGGGGGGGGGGACCCCCCCTCCCTCCTGTTCAGTAATCACTCAGCATCTGAGACGTGCACACGTATTTTTGATTGCGCTTATCACGAGTGAAATAGTTACAGAGTTTCGGTTTATTATTTCGCTGTGCCGCGTCGCGAGTAGTGTTCCGCGATGAGGCGTGAAAACACCTTCAAGATAGACTATTCGAAGTTCGCCGTTAAGCCGTCGGTTGAAAAACTTTATGGTTTTTGTCGTACGGTTCTCGGATTGAAGCGAGAATAAATTAAAAGACTCCAGCCCCACAGAGGGGGAGCATGTGCGTATGTGAAAGTCAGCGACTTGGCACTCGCACAGAAAATCGTTGACGAACATGACGGGAAGCATGAAGTGGATTGTGGTGACGGGAAGAAACATAAGCTTCGCATTATGCTTGAAGGTGGTAGTGTAGAAGTGCGGGTTTACGATCTTCCCGAAGATGTGCCTGAAGATAAAGTCGCTGTCTTCCTATCCACGTTCGGAGAAGTGCTTTCGATTCGCGAAGTTATGTGGGACGAAAGCAACGAACACGAAGGTATCCCGCTCGGCATATGGTCTGTCCGTATGCTAGTAGCGCGAAACGTCGACTCGTGGGTCTCCATCGAAGGAGAAGAAGCGCATATTGCCTACAAAGGACAGCTACAAACCTGCCGCTACTGCAAAAAGCAGGCACACTCGGGCATCTCATGTGTCCAAAACAAGAAACTATTGTTCCAGAACAGTTACGCGAATGTGACGAAGCAAACTGGGCAGAGCAATAGGTCAACTACCGGTCAACAACCTAGACCTAGACCAGCTGGTGCAAAGCCACAGACTGCGAAACCAACCGCTCAGATTCCTTCTTCACCTCTACCAACACCACCGCTCGCATCGGGCGCTTTTCCCGGACTACCACAGCCCACGGGCCAGAGCGTGTTCCCTTGCCCGAAATCGAACACAAGCACCCAGCCAGCTGCAAGTGTGGCGACTCCGCACTCGCAACCACAATCAGGACAAAGCTCTTCAGCGTCGTTCCTAGCACTACCGCAAGCTGTGGTTTCTCTGGATGACGTGTTCAAAAAACCAAATACTACGATAGGATCGCAAAACACCAGCGGCAACGGCAACGAATCTGATTCCTCCACTTCCACGAGCAGCAGACGAAGCAGACGACGACCAGCAGGCAAAAAGGCCCGCCGGGATGACGCAGCCGACGAGACGGGAGAGGAAGAACTTCCCTAAAATGGCTCACACGTCCTACAACATCTCGTCGATTAACATCGGCACCATCACGAACCTTACAAAAATAAATGCGCTACGAACCTTCATCAACAGCCAAAGCCTCGATATCGTGTGTCTACAGGAGGTAGAAGGAGAAGAGCTCTCCTTGCCTGGCTTTGTCGTCGAGAGAAGTTTGGATGGCCGTCTGATTGCGATGCGAGTGCAAGATACGACGATTTGTAATGTTTACGCTCCCTCCGGCAATGGTACGCTAGCGTACTACCTCCGTCACAACACTCCACACGTCATTCTGGCCGGTGACTTTAACTGCGTACTTCGAGCATGCGATTCGAGTAGCCCAAACACGAGCCCCGCCCTCAAAACAGCCATCCAACAACTACAGCTCCACGATGTGTGGGAAAAACTATGCCCGCGTGATTCAGGTTTCACATACGTCTGCCGCAACGCACAGTCGCGCCTCGATCGGATCTATGTGAGTAACAGCCTGCGCGACAACCTACGAGCAACGCATACCCATGTCTGCTCGTTCACCGACCACAAAGCGCTAACGCTCCGACTTTGCCTCCCCCACCTCGGACAAGAGCATGGCCGTGGTTTTTGGTCCCTTCGACCCCACCTTCTGACCGACGAAAACGTTGAAGAGTTCCGATATAAGTGGCAATATTGGACTCGGCAGCGCAGAAACTACGGCTCATAGATCGAATGGTGGATTTCGTTCACGAAACCAAAAATCAAATCGTTCTTCAAGTGAAAATCTCGAATCGTCTTCAACGAATTCCACAATGAGCACCAGCATCTCTATGGCCAGCTTAGGGTAGCATACAACGGGTACTATCAGCACCCAGAAATGCTATCAACAATTAACCGGCTGAAAGGGGAAATGTTGGCGCTTCAACGAAGATTTTCGCACATGTTTATGCGAATAAATGAGACGTACGTTGCTGGAGAACCCATCTCAATCTTCCAGTTAGGAGAGAGGCGAAGGAAGAGGACCGTCATCAAACAATTGCAGACAGAACAGGATGAAACAATAACAGAGGCACGTGCGATCGAAACGCACATGGTCGACTATTTCTCAACACTTTATTCGGCCGAGGCAATAGACGAGAACGACAACAATTTCGTCTGCGATCGTGTTATCCCACCAGACGACCCCCTAAACGATGATTGCACTAACCCGATCACTACAGATGAAATTTGGGCAGCGATTAAAGAGAGTGCTCCCCGTAAGTCCCCCGGCTGTGACGGAATTCCTAGAGAGTTCTATCTCCGCGTATTCGACGTCATCCACCGAGAGCTAAACCTGATGCTGAATGAGGTTCTTTGCGGAAATTTCCCACCACAGTTCGTGGAAGGGATAATAGTGTTAGTCAAGAAGAGAGACAGCGACCAAACAGCACACTCATATCGACCCATCTCACTACTCAACTGCGACTACAAACTCTTCTCCCGCATTCTCAAAACACGGCTGGAGCGGGTCATGCGAGAACATCACATTTTGAGTGACGGGCAGAAATGTGCGAACTCAGAGCGCAACATCTTTCAAGCCACTCTTGCTCTGAAAGATCGCATTGCCTATTTGCGCCACCACCGCCTCCCAGCGAAACTCCTGAGTTACGACTACAGGCAGGCATTCGATAGAGTGCCATACTCGTACACATTCGCAAGAATGACTGAACTTGGGTTCAACCCGAATCTCATCACTCTTCTCGCAGTCATCGCCAGCCGATCCACCTCACGGCTATTGATCAATGGAAATCTTTCTCGATCATTTGAGATCCAACGCTCGGTACGACAAGGGGACCCCCCTCTCTATGCATCTCTTCGTCCTATACCTGCATCCACTGGTTTATAGGTTCGAGAGGATTTGTGACTGCGTGTGTGTATATGCGGACGATGTGACGTGTATAATTTCAACAACGGAGCAATTCGGAAGAATTAATGAACTGTTTAGCCGATTTGAGAGAGCTGCTGGCGCAAAATTGAACTTACGTAAAACTGTTGCTGTCAATGTCGGGTTTTGCGAAGGCAACACAATCAGCACCCCCGGGCTGCAAACAGTAAATGTAGTTAAAATCTTGGGTGTTGTCTTTGCAAACTCGATACGGCTGATGACAACGTTGAACTGGAATGCGCAAGTGGGGAAGTTTGCGCACCAAATGTGGTTGCATTCCCAGCGCATGCTGACACTGCACCAGAAAGTTATCCTCTTGAACATGTTCGCCACATCTAGGATATGGTACCTTGCGTCTATTCTACCACCGTTGGCGGTACATACAGCCAAAATAACAACAGCAATGGGAACGTTCCTCTGGAGGGGGATGATAGCACGAGTACCAATGATGCAACTCGCACGCAGCAGGGAGAATGGAGGGCTGAAGCTGCAACTTCCGGCAGTAAAATGTAAGTCGCTCGCAATCAATCGACATCTGCAAGAGATCGGATCCATTCCTTTTTATAGATCCTTTCTTTTCCACGCAAATCCTCGCCCACCTATCTCAATAGATCTTCCTGACCTCAGACAAATCCTTTCAAATTTATCCGAAATCCCCCTCCCAATCCAACAAAACCCCTCCGCCGATCAAATCCACCAGCATTTCGTCCAGCAAACCGAACTACCAAGGGTAGAACGCAACAGTCCGGCACCTGACTGACCACATGCGTGGCGAAACATTAGTTCGAGGAAACTTTCTTCAGAACAGCGGACGAAACTTTACCTGCTGGTGAACGAGAAGATCGAGTACCGCAAGCTGCTTTTCGTAATGCGGCGAGTAGAGAACGAGAACTGTACACACTGTGGAAACCGCACAGTGGAAACGCTCCTCCACAAGTTTAATGAATGCGCTCACGTCGGCCTGGCTTGGACGGTTCTTCAGCAGAGAATAACAGGAATCTTGGGTGGATGGAGACGACTATCTTTTGAGGACTTAGTGAGACCTGCTTTGCCAGGATTAGACAGGGGAAAACGAGTGGAAGTGCTCAAAATTTTCATTAAATTCATCTGCTTTTTATGCGAAAGTAATGGTAGAATTGATGTAGACGCACTGAAATTTTATCTAGACCTAGAATAACAAATTGTAAATAGTAATGAAATGACCTGACAAATACAACTATTAAAAAAAAAAAAGGGGGGGGGCTCTTCCCCCCCCTCGGGGGGGTCTTTCTTTTTTTTTGTTTTTTTTTTTTTTTTTTTATTTTTTTTTTTTGTTGGGGGGGGGTTATTTTTTTTTTGTTTGTTTTTTTTTTGTTTTTCTCCCTCTTTTTTTTTTGGTGTTGTTTTTTTTGGGGGGGGGGTGTGGGTGGTTTTGGGGGGGGGTTTTTTTTTTTTTTTTTTTTTTTTTTGGGGGTTTTAGACCAGTCATTTGATAAGCGTGTGAGAAAGCAAGAGAGCAAGCTGATCAGAGCGAGAAGTTGCAGTTGTTTTATACTATTCAAAGATTTTATCCGTTTCTATGAGCATTAGCAAAATAAAGAGCATGATTGATTGCACCACTACTGCCAGATCAGCTGTTATTACACAAAAAACCAACAAATTCTTGGGACTAGAATACATCCTCAATGTGTAGAAACTGGTAATCTCAAACAAAGGCAATACCGGCTCCGGCCTCGCCCGTATGCAAGTCAAATAAGGAAAGGGTAGGAATGTGTTGATGTGATACTCGCTTTATTGGAAGGATCACTTCTGCACTTCCACGATAAATCACTGAGATGTTGGATAACTAGGTGGAGACCCACCTGCCACTTCATAGCAACATACTTAGAGGCAGACCGGAAGATTCGATGAGCTCTCTCTCCCTTATCCGTTCTTATCCGTTTCTATGGGAGAATAACGCGCCGAAATTTATGTGCGATGGTTCGACGAGTGTTCAGAAATGGAAGAATCTTCGTAACAAAACGGATTACCGGATAGACTACATACATAAGCACTCGGTTACTGTTTTGCATGACAATGGCATAAAACAAGAATTAGTTAAATACGTGCATTGGCAGGAAACTGACAATCAAATACATACCACTACAAATCGAGAACACTCGCATGAACCAAGAAGAAAGTTATTATCAATGTCGATGTTCACTTCTCATTTAAAATTTGTTTTCGAAAAAGTTGCCCTGCTGGTGAATTAAGTGCACATTGTGTGAATTGCGGAAGGATTTTTGTAAATTATTAGCAGTTTAGAGCAGTACTCCCATTCATTGTTATTTAGTTGTAAATGGCATTCGAGGGGGCGACCCCGGCGTAGTGGTTAACATCCATACCTCTCACGCAAAAGTCACGAGTTCGAATCTCACCTCCGAACATGTTACGAAAATATCCAAAAAGGGAATTTGAGTAACTACGACGGGAGATGAACCAGCCCAAGGCTGAAAATCTCGATAATCAAACAAAAAAAAAACAAAAGAATGGCATTCGAAAGTTTTTCAAAAGTAAATATGACAATTTCCAAAGCCATCATTCCTTGTCGAACGTTCGAGTGTGCAAGTTCTCCTTTTGCTTACCTCCGCAATCGAATAATTTTTTTGGTTCTTTTTTTTCCCACGATCGTGGTTTTTTTTTCTGAACTAAAGCTGGTGTAACAGCTGGTTTAATAGTGCCACAGTGCGACGTTCGGAACGAAGGAAGTGGCCTTTACAGGCGAGCCTTGTAAAGGACCATCCAACGGCCCGTCATCGATACCGAAAGTGTGAAGAATTTCGTTCTCCCCCACGGCGGCTATCATCATCATCATCATCATCATCATCATCATCATCATCATCATCATCATCATCATCATCATCATCATCATCATCATCATCATCATCATCATCATCATCATCATCATCATCATCATCATCATCATCATCATCATCATCATCATCATCATCATCATCATCATCATCATCATCATCATCATCATCATCATCATCATCATCATCATCATCATCATCATCATCATCATCATCATCATCATCATCATCATCATCATCATCATCATCACCGCACCATTCCATCGCGGCGGTCAAGGCTTTGTTCCACACGCACCCGGAGGCTTTCAATAGCCTGTCTACAGATCGACTCGAGTAGCAGCCGCATCTTACCAAATTGTGTAACAATAGGTAAACATTTCTTTTGATTTTCACTTTGCTCCACTACTGACTGAAGATAGAGGATAATCCCCCTTGCAGGCAGAAGTACTTTTCCGGTAAAATTTATTGCATTTTTTTTTTATATAAATAATTTTTTTTTTCTTTGGTTTAAAATTTTGTTTGAAGAAGAATATTGTTGATTAATCCTCCCGGATAACACGAAACCTTTCTTAGTATTATAGAAGAATTTTATTACTATTATTATTATTATTATTATAAATTTTGGTTTGTTATTTCCCCCCTTTTTCCTCAAATTAATGATTAATCCACCTATAAGTGGATATAATCTCATTTTTAATTTTTTTTCTCTGTGATAGGAGCTGTGTATGTGGATTTTTTTTGAGCATGTTCTAGGTAAATATAATCGCGGCAATAAAATAAATAATTAACCCACCTATCAGTTACGAAAATCTTTATTGTGTCCTACATTTTTATATTATATTTTGTTTTTTATTTTATTTTTTCTTATATTGAATTGAACACAATTGCTTTATTCTCCTCGTGGGCGTTCTAAGTCCCCACGATGGATGAAGATAATCCGAGCCGGGGCACGGAGGAGTTTGAAAGTTCGGATGATGATATTCCTCCTATTCTACAACCTTTTCCTGATATTTCTTTAATGGAGACAGAAAATGCGTCGGAGCCAAATTTAACTGAAGCAACTTCTGGTACATCCTCCTCCGAGCTCCCCCGCCGGAAAGCTTATCCAACCGGATCTAAAGGTCCTTTTCTGGTTTTTTTCGGCCCAAGAGTAAACCGTTGAATAAATTCCAAATTGAAAAAGATCTGGCAAAGTCGTTTCGGAGCATCCAGGAAATAACCTCTCCCAGTCGCAGTAAGCTTCGCATCACTCTAAGTGATCGCGAAGAAGCTAACAGGATTGTTGCCTCAGAGCTCTTTTCTTTAGAATACCATGTGTATCTTCCCTCGCACGTAGTTGAAATAGCCGGAGTGATCACCGAACCGTTTTTGACGTGCGCTGACATCAAGGCTCATGGAACTGGTGGGTTTAAAAATCGTGCCGTTCCATCAGTTCAGGTTCTCGATGTCAGGCAAATGAACCATGTGTCCTCCGACGGCAAAAAAAGGCCTTCAAATTCGTATCGTGTGATCTTCTCTGGATCTGCCCTCCCGAATTTCCTCGTGTTGGGGAAGCTTTGGTTACCTGTTCGCCTCTATATACCGACGGTCATGCACTGTGAAAAGTGCCAGCAGTTTGGTCATACTGCACCTTACTGCTGTAACAAAGCACGATGCGGCAAATGCGGTGAGCAACATGTGGAGGGTCCCTGCAGTACGGACCCCAAGTGTATACGCTGTGGGGAAGCTCCACATGATCTCTCTGCATGCCCGAAGTATGTAGAGCGGGAGAAACATGAAATTCGTTCGTTGCAGCAGCGGTCAAAGCGCTCTTACGCCGAAATACTTAAAAAGATCGCACCGACCGCTGTTCCACCAGCCCAACCTGACAACAATATCTTTTCTTCCCTGCCCATTGATGATTATGGCTCAGACTTTGAGGATGCTGAGGAGTACTCTGTTGTTCAGACGGGAGCGAAGAGAAAGCGCGCTACCGCAAGACGTCAACGGCACCGTCAGCAAGCATCTCAAAACGCGCTGACTGTAGAACAGGCTCCCCACCCTCCTCTGAACAATTCAAGAAGTGGTGGCAATGCAAAAAAAGTTCCTCCTCCAGGTTTTAAACCACTGGCTGGTGACTTTCCACCACTTCCGGGAACATCTCAAACCCCAGTTGTTCCAGTTTTTTGCCCAGAACGCCAACTACCAAGACATCTGGAATCTCGACCGTGTCAAGTTGAAAAATCCGAAAAAATGTCTCTTTCTGGGAATTCATCTTCACCATTTTCGAGGTCTCTCTAACAACGAGAAACCTCATACACATGATCCTTACATTTGTAAAACCTCTTCTAAAGAAACTGTCTTCAAAATGGCCTCTTCTTGATTCGATCATATCTTTCGATGGATAATTTATCCAATGAGGTCGGGGATATAATCGAAGCACTACAATGGAATAGCAGAAGTATTCTAAAAAATTTGGACGCTCTTAAGTTTTTAGTTCACAAATCGCATTGTGACGTATTTGCTCTCTGTGAAACATGGCTCTCTTCTGATAAAGATTTCTCTTTCCACGATTTTAACATTATTCGGCAGGATCGAGGGGACTCATATGGAGGGGTGCTGTTGGGGATTAATAAGCTTCACTCCTTTTATAGAATTGATCTCCCCTCGATGACAGGCCCTGAAGTAGTTGCATGCCAAGTGACCATTCGAGGCAAAAGTTTTAGTATAGCCAGCATATACCTGACGCCGAATACGGCAATATCCCGCAGGACCTTTCAACTATTTGCCTCGCAATGCCAGAGCCACGGTTGATCTTAGGAGATTTTAATTCTCACGGTACAGCCTGGGGGTCACCGTACGACGACAACCGTTCTGCATTGATACAAGACCTAATGGACTACTTCAATTTGACTATTTTGAATACTGGGGAAGTAACACGCATGGCTCCACCTCCAAACCCTGGAAGCAAATTAGACCTCTCAATCTGTTCGAATTCATTATCATTGGATTGCACGTGGAAAGTGATTCAAGATCCCCATGGTAGTGATCACCTGCCTATCAAAATTTTAATCACCAATGGTTCGTGTCAATCTCGCTCGATCGACATTGCGTACGACCTCACGAAGTGCATCGACCGGGGTAAATCGGTTTTTATCCGGGTTAATCCTCAAATGTGCAATCGACGCACAGCGCAGACCGGTACCAGGATCAACAATTCACCGACGTTCGCCCACTCCGTGGTGGGATGACGAATGTACTGAGGTCTACCGTAAAAAATCAGTCGCGTTTAAAGCATATCGGAAGCGCGGTTCGCGAGATAACTACGAGCGGTACATTGCTCTTGAGCGTAAGTTTAAGAGCCTCGCCAAGGCCAAGAAACGCGGATATTGGCGTCACTTCGTCGAAGGGCTATCGCGTGAAACGTCGATGAGGACTCTTTGGACCGTCGGGAGAAGAATGCGAAATGCGTCGTCGGTGAATGAAGACAAGGAAAGCTCTTCCCTGTGTGTCTACGCGTTCGCCAAGAAAGTGTGCCCAGATTCGGTTCCGGTGCAACGAATTGCTCGCGATACTCAAACCAATCGTAACGAAATGGATGCGCCCTTTTCGATGCTTGAATTCTCACTTGCTCTTCTTTCATGCAACAATTCTGCACCAGGAATGGATAAAATCAAGTTTAACTTGTTGAAAAACCTCCCAGACGTCGTAAAGAGGCGCTTGCTGAACTTATTTAATCAGTTCCTGGAAAGCAATATTGTCCCGGATGAATGGAGGCAGGTTAGAGTTATAGCTATACAAAAACCCGGGAAAGCCGCGTCGGATTACAACTCTTACCGTCCAATTGCGATGTTGTCGTGTATACGGAAGCTGCTAGAGAAGATGATTCTCCATTGGCTCGACAAATGGCTTGAATCTAATGGCTTTCTATCTCATACACAATTTGGTTTCCGCAGAGGCAAAGGAACGAGCGATTGTCTTGCGCTGCTATCAACAGAAATACAGCTGGCCTATGCTCAAAATGAGCAAATGGGTTCAGTTTTCATGGACATTAAGGGGGCTTTTGATTCAGTTTGTGTAGACGTCCTTTCAGACAAACTCCACGAGTGTGGCGTTTCACCATTATTAAACAACTATTTGTACAATTTGTTGTCTGAGAAACATATGAGCTTTTCTCATGGGTCTTCGACAACTTCACGAATTAGCTACAAGGGTCTCCTCCAGGGTTCTTGTTTAAGCCCCTTTTTTATAATTTTTATGTCAGAGACATCGATAGCTGCCTCATGGAAAATTGCACGCTAAGACAGCTTGCGGATGACGCCGTTGTTTCAATTGTAGGACCAGAGGCGAACAACCTGCAGGGACCGTTGCAGGATACCCTAGACAATTTGTCTACCTGGGCTGTAAAGCTGGGTATCGAATTCTCCCCGGAGAAAATTGAGTTAGTTGTTTTTTCTAGGAAGCGTGATCCAGCACAGATACCGTTTCAACTCACGGGTAAAATAATAACTCAAAGTTTGTCTTATAAAACCAAGGGGTCTGGTTCGATTCTAAATGCACCTGGGGAAAGCACATTAAGTATCTGCATCAGAAATGCCAGCAGCGAATAAACTTAATGCGTACTATCACCGGAACATGGTGGGGAGCCCACCCGGAAGATCTGATAAAGCTGTATCGTACAACGATTCTGTCGGTTCTCGAGTACGGTAGCTTCTGTTTTCAATCCGCCGCGAAAACTCATATTCTGAAGCTGCAGCGAATCCAGTACCGTTGTCTTCGTATCGCGTTAGGCTGCATGAACTCAACTCATACTATGAGTTTGGAGGTATTAGCAGGAATTCTTCCTTCATCAGATCGTTTTGTGGAGCTATCGTTCCGGTTCCTCATTCGCTGTGAGGTGCTAAATCCATTGGTAATTGAACATTTTGAAAAGCTAATCGAACGAAATCCTCAAACTAAGTTCATGACACTGTACCATTGGTACATGACTCTAGAGGTGAGCCCTTCTTCGAATGTTCCTAATCGTGATTACACCCAAGACTTCTCTAGTTCTACTGTAGTTTTTGATCTGACCATGAAGCAAGAAGCTCGTGGAATACCAGATCCACTCCGTTCGGAGTACATTCCATCAATTTTTTCAAGCATGTTTGGCCATATCAGAAGTGACAGAAAGTTTTACACCAACGGGTCAAAAACAAATGATTCCACTGGATTTGGTGTTTTTAACGAAACTCATAGCGCCTCCTTCAAACTTCAAAATCCTTGCTCCGTATACGTCGCAGAATTGGCGGCTATACACTATGCATTAGAGCAGAGGTGCTCATCCTGCGGCCCGCCGAAGCGGCAAATGCGGCCCGCGATAGCATTTGAGAAATATGAGAACTTCATTGAATATGTAGCTAAATATTTGCTGTTCGATTTGAGTTGC
This sequence comes from Aedes koreicus, assembly GCA_024533555.2. Classification (NCBI taxonomy): domain Eukaryota; kingdom Metazoa; phylum Arthropoda; class Insecta; order Diptera; family Culicidae; genus Aedes; species Aedes koreicus. The sequence goes on from JAHHFK020004702.1 coordinate 34,926, forward strand.
ATTTCTTACTGTGCAATAATTGTCATAGTTTTATGTGAACAATTTTTACCGTGCTTGTTACACAGATGATGAATGACCAAAAAGGCGGGATAGAAAGAAAGAAAGAATGCAGTCATATTTTCGCTCCCGCAACCACATCACTTTCACCATTCAGTGTCTGTTGTCAATTGGTTCCGTTCTGTAGTCGCGTGCGTAGTTCTGAGAAGTTTCGGGCAATTATTCAGTGAAAATGGAAGCCAGCACTAGCAAAAAACGGAAAGTGGCTGATGAAGGACGTGTTTTCCAGGAGAAGCTATACAAAAACCCGGGAAAGCCGCGTCGGATTACAACTCTTACCGTCCAATTGCGATGTTGTCGTGTATACGGAAGCTGCTAGAGAAGATGATTCTCCATTGGCTCGACAAATGGCTTGAATCTAATGGCTTTCTATCTCATACACAATTTGGTTTCCGCAGAGGCAAAGGAACGAGCGATTGTCTTGCGCTGCTATCAACAGAAATACAGCTGGCCTATGCTCAAAATGAGCAAATGGGTTCAGTTTTCATGGACATTAAGGGGGCTTTTGATTCAGTTTGTGTAGACGTCCTTTCAGACAAACTCCACGAGTGTGGCGTTTCACCATTATTAAACAACTATTTGTACAATTTGTTGTCTGAGAAACATATGAGCTTTTCTCATGGGTCTTCGACAACTTCACGAATTAGCTACAAGGGTCTCCTCCAGGGTTCTTGTTTAAGCCCCCTTTTTTATAATTTTTATGTCAGAGACATCGATAGCTGCCTCATGGAAAATTGCACGCTAAGACAGCTTGCGGATGACGCCGTTGTTTCAATTGTAGGACCAGAGGCGAACAACCTGCAGGGACCGTTGCAGGATACCCTAGACAATTTGTCTACCTGGGCTGTAAAGCTGGGTATCGAATTCTCCCCGGAGAAAACTGAGTTAGTTGTTTTTTCTAGGAAGCGTGATCCAGCACAGATACCGTTTCAACTCACGGGTAAAATAATAACTCAAAGTTTGTCTTATAAAACCAAGGGGTCTGGTTCGATTCTAAATGCACCTGGGGAAAGCACATTAAGTATCTGCATCAGAAATGCCAGCAGCGAATAAACTTAATGCGTACTATCACCGGAACATGGTGGGGAGCCCACCCGGAAGATCTGATAAAGCTGTATCGTACAACGATTCTGTCGGTTCTCGAGTACGGTAGCTTCTGTTTTCAATCCGCCGCGAAAACTCATATTCTGAAGCTGCAGCGAATCCAGTACCGTTGTCTTCGTATCGCGTTAGGCTGCATGAACTCAACTCATACTATGAGTTTGGAGGTATTAGCAGGAATTCTTCCTTCATCAGATCGTTTTGTGGAGCTATCGTTCCGGTTCCTCATTCGCTGTGAGGTGCTAAATCCATTGGTAATTGAACATTTTGAAAAGCTAATCGAACGAAATCCTCAAACTAAGTTCATGACACTGTACCATTGGTACATGACTCTAGAGGTGAGCCCTTCTTCGAATGTTCCTAATCGTGATTACACCCAAGACTTCTCTAGTTCTACTGTAGTTTTTGATCTGACCATGAAGCAAGAAGCTCGTGGAATACCAGATCCACTCCGTTCGGAGTACATTCCATCAATTTTTTCAAGCATGTTTGGCCATATCAGAAGTGACAGAAAGTTTTACACCAACGGGTCAAAAACAAATGATTCCACTGGATTTGGTGTTTTTAACGAAACTCATAGCGCCTCCTTCAAACTTCAAAATCCTTGCTCCGTATACGTCGCAGAATTGGCGGCTATACACTATGCATTAGAGCAGAGGTGCTCATCCTGCGGCCCGCCGAAGCGGCAAATGCGGCCCGCGATAGCATTTGAGAAATATGAGAACTTCATTGAATATGTAGCTAAATATTTGCTGTTCGATTTGAGTTGCATTTCTTACTGTGCAATAATTGTCATAGTTTTATGTGAACAATTTTTACCGTGCTTGTTACACAGATGATGAATGACCAAAAAGGCGGGATAGAAAGAAAGAAAGAATGCAGTCATATTTTCGCTCCCGCAACCACATCACTTTCACCATTCAGTGTCTGTTGTCAATTGGTTCCGTTCTGTAGTCGCGTGCGTAGTTCTGAGAAGTTTCGGGCAATTATTCAGTGAAAATGGAAGCCAGCACTAGCAAAAAACGGAAAGTGGCTGATGAAGGACGTGTTTTCCAGGAGAAGTGGTCTGAAATGTTTTTCTTTACGTGCATTAATCAAAAACCGGTGTGTATGATTTGCAACGAAGCTGTTGCAGTTATGAAGGAATTTAATTGAAGCGTCACTACGAGTCGAAACATGCGTCAAAAATGGATAAATATGTCGGTGTGGCGCGGGCTGAAAAATGTGCTGAGTTCAGGGGACGGAAATTTGAGTAGCCAGCAAAACTTTTTTGTGAGAAGAAAGCAAGAAAACGAGTTGTGCACAAAGGCAAGTTTCATTATCGCAGAAAAACTCGCTTCCCATTCGAAGCCATTTTCTGATGGCGAGTTTGTTAAGGAATGTATGGAAGCTGTGGTTCAAATGATTTGTCCCGAAAAAAGTCGCATCTTTGCGCAAGTGAGTTTGTCGCGGGCGATCATCACCAGGCGGGTTGAAGACATTGCTGAAAATCTTGTGTTGAGTTTGAAGGAAAAAGTTGCCAGCTTTGAATTTTGTTCAGTGGCGCTGGATGAGAGCACGGATATATCTGACACAGCTCAATTGGCAGTTTTTATCCGCGGCATATCTAAGAAATTTGAGGTGACTGAGGAATTGGCAAGCCTTTTCCCCATGAAAGGAACGACGAAGGGCATTGATATCCTTAATGCTCTGTGCGCTGTTCTAGAAAAGTTTGATCTACCGCTGAAGAAAATGTCCGGAGTTGTTACCGATGGAGCTCCCGCTATGTGTGGTATGTATTTTGTTTTCCATCTTATTTAAATTATTCAAGCTTATACCGCAGTGTAAAGACGTGCAAGCTCCTTAAAATTCTTGCCTAAAATGTTGTGCTATTTTGAACGTCGCCTTTTGACAGTACTGGCATTATCACATTTATTATGGACATTTGATGTATTTGGCGCTGGCATCAGGCCGTAAGTTTATTTACTTCTTACTTGAAGGGTTGCATACAAATTGATGCAAAATATTCAGCTTTATCAGATTTACGGCCTTGGAAAATTTAGTACCAAGGATGTTGTTAAATTTTAGGTATTTTTCTTCATACATTTATGTATGTTTAAATTTATTTATTTATTTATGAATTATGTTTGAGCTTGTTTGTCTGTTCTCTGTGTTTAATCATTTTATTACTGAAAAAAAAATGTTTATTCATAGGAAAACATGAAGGTGCAATTGCCCATCTTCGAAAATTACCAGAAGTGTCAGAGCAATTCTCCCAGTACCATTGCATCGTGCACCAGGAGAACCTCTGCGCCAAAAGCGTGGGATTCAAAGATGTCATGAAAGATGTCATCAAAATAGTTAATTTCATCCGATCGCACGCATTGAACCATCGAGAATTTCAGGCTCTTCTAGTAGACACGGATGCAGAATATGGTGACGTACCATATTATACTGAGGTACGTTGGCTGAGCAGGGGAAAGGTGCTGCGACGCGTATTTGATCTTCGGAAAGAAATCGTCGAATTCATGGAGAGCAAAGGTAAATCAGTGAAGTTTTTCGATAATGCGGAGTGGGTGACAGATCTGGCTTTCCTGACTGACATTACAACGCACCTGAACGATTTGAATTTAAGTCTCCAGGGTAAAGGCAAATTGGTGCACAGCATGTTTAATCAAATCAGTACATTTGAAAACAAACTTGTGTTGTGGGAGAAACAGATGAAAATTCTAAATTTTGCCCATTTCCCTACTCTCGGAAAATGCAATGTGACGTTGACTAAAAAATACGTTGACGCACTCCAAACAATGAGAAATGATTTTTCTCGTAGATTTGGAGATTTCAAAGCGCATGACAAAATTCTAAAACTTGTTTCTGCTCCATTCAGTGTTGATGCTGAACAAGCCCCAGATAATATCCAAATGGAACTAGTTGAGTTACAGTGCGACACGGAACTGCGAGAAAAATTTGATCGACATGATTTGTTGGAGTTCTATGCCAAATTTATTCCGGAAGAGCGCTTCCCAGAGCTGCGAAATCATGCTCTTTTCGTAGCTTCTTTGTTTGGATCCACATACATTTGTGAACAACTGTTTTCCGTTATGAAGCAAGTAAAGTCAAAAGCAAGAAATAAGATAAGTGATGAACATTTGGACAATTCATTGCATATTTCGACCTCTAGCATGAAGGCTGATCTCGATAAGCTTGCTCAAGAAAAGTGTAAGTGAATTATGTATTAAAATGCGAAAAGTTTTTTTTATTGATTTTCAAATAAATTGAATGTGATCTACATTTTGTTGTTTGTAATTTTTTTTATTTTGGAAGAAAGAGCATTGCTTTACATTTCAGGTACATCTACTAGTAACGTGTCCTCAAAATAAGCTGTTTTTTATTAATTATTCTAAGCCATTAAAAATAACTCATTGCGGCCCGTGGCATTTGCGCAAAATTTCATTTTGGCCCGCTGCAAGCATCTACCTGAGCACCACTGCATTAGAGCGAATTGCCTCTCTTCCCTCTGATCAATTTTTCATTTTTACGGATAGTCTCAGCTCACTTCAGGCTATTCGTTCAATGAGGCCGGCAAAGCACTCACCGTTTTTCGTTAGCGAAATACGGTCTCTTTTGAGTACGCTATCAAACAATTCCTACACCATCACCTTGGTTTGGGTCCCTTTTCATTGCTCCATTCTGGGTAATGAGAAAGCGGACTCACTCGCCAAGGTGGGCGCTATGGCAGGCGATATTAATGATCGACAAATCGCCTTCAACGAATTTTTTGCTATTTTCCGTCAACAAGCCTTGATCAGCTGGCAACAAAAATGAGATGAAGGGGATCTGGGCAGATGGTTACATTCCATTCTCCCACAGGTATCGAAAAAATCGTGGTTCAGAGGGTTGGATATTAGCCGGGATTTTATCAAGGTAATGTGTCGTCTAATGTCCAATCACTACTCGTTAGGCTCTCATTTCTATCGAATAGGTCTCTCAGACACCAATCAATGCGGCTGTGGTGCAGGTTATCAGGACATCACCCACGTTGTCTGGCATTGCCTCGATTACGAAATTGCCAGATCTGATCTTTGCGCATCCCTGCGGGCCCGAGGGAAACCAGAGAAGGAAGATATCAGAGACGTGCTGGGTAAGCTGGGCTTGGACTATATGGGGCTAATTTACAAGTTCTTGAAACAAATAGATGTATTCGTTTGATCCTCTCTTAGCTGTCGCTAACATGTCCACCTCGTCCCCTCCCCCGTAATACCCCTTCTATTGTATCGTTACAGCTAAACGCAATGCAACATCTACGCCAGACCAACAGCAACAATATCGCATCGCCATCTGCTGTTGAAAGCCAACGTTAAGATTCTTACTTCCCCATTCCTACCCGAATCATTGCAATCCCTAACCTCGACCAAGCCGCGAGTTTTTCGGCTTTCCAAAACTAACCTAGTTAATAAGTTATTATCGTTGTAAAAATGAAAAAGAACTCGGCTCCGTTATGCCTGTGGCACTTAAGCCTTATAAATAAACAACTAAGTTAAAAAAAAAAATTCCAAAGCTAAGCTAGCTAAATAAACGTCTAATCGCTTAAATAGGGGGTTTAAAATCGTCGATTTTCGTATACCCGGTTTGAGTCCAAAAAAGTTTACTTAAACCCCAATTTTCCATCAGGTGGGCTCTGGAAACCTAAAAATACGTTTATCTCCGTAAATAAGCGTCTAATCGCTTAAATAGGGGGTTTGAAATCGTCGATTTTCGAAAACCCAGTTTTGGTGCAAACAATTTTATGTAAACCTAAACCGTCATCAACCATCATCGTCAACCATCATCATCATCATCCTTCAGCAGCTAGTCTGACCGATCGAGAAGCGATCGGGAGAAAGGCCTTTACGATCACATTTGCGAACACAAAACGAAATAGACTTTCAACACACGTGTGCTGAAGCGAGACCGTTCTACCAACGACTGTTGTGGAACAAATTTGGGCACACACGGTTCATTCCACCGTCGGTATTCTGTTTCAACTGACTCACTCGCAGTGTTGATAAAGTATTCAAACAAATTAAAATTTGATTTTGTTACTTTGTTTTGTGTTTTCTTGTTCCAGGCTACGATGAGAAAATATTATTGAGTGAAAATGTATTACTGCTAAGAAATCACAAATAACCCATACTGCAAAACGTTCCGTTAGGTAACATACAAGGAACACATAATAAAGTTTAACTTAATTAATAATTGTTGCGAATGTTTCATCTACACCAATATATTTTTAAGCTAAATTCCTTATTCTAAATTCCACCCCTATTAAACAACTAGAACATTCATAGGAAAACGAAGAATTTTTCAACAAATGGTTCATTTTATTGAGGACATGATAATAGTCTGTTTCAATATCTAACCCAAATAACCTACTTTTTTTCTGTTTTTGATTCGTTTTTAATTTGTAAAATGGAAAAATCATGAAAATAAAACCCCTTTTTCATATTTGTTAACTAATTTTGTCAAATTCAGCCTGCTAGCAACACGGCTACATCATGAACAAAGTGCCCATTTGCAATTAATTTTAACGATGAGATCGCATATTCTTTCTTCGCGTGTTCATTTGGTTAAGTTCCGGATGCTGTCAGTTCAGTATTCAATATTTTTCTTTTCACTTTTCGGCTGGTGCACACTGGCGAAGCCATTAAATTTTCTTCAGTCTGTGACTTCGGTTTTCGCGTCCGGTAGGTTGGTGCGCTTGTGCAATGCTGAAAGTTTTAAATCTTTTTTTTTTGTCACGTCCTTTGGAAACTGCTTAAAATTGAAGCAATGACATTTAAAATAGTAACTTTAATTGCATTGAGACCGTGTTCGAAAAGTCCGCAAATCTGGTGAATTGTTTCAATGAAGATCGAGTCTCTTTTTCGTGAAACCGGGAATGCGCAAACCAAAAAAGAAATCGGTAGTGAAAATATCAATATAATAAGATTAAATGTGTGTCGGGAATTGTGTTTAAATTATTAGAATACATACATCCTCAATGTGTAGAAACTGTTAATCTCAAACAAAGGCAATACCGGCTCCGGCCTCGCCCGTATGCAAGTCTAATAAGGAAAGGGTAGGAAAGTGTTGATGTGATACTCGCTTTATTGGAAGGATCACCTCTGCACTTCCACGATAAATCACTGAGATGTTGGATAACTAGGTGGAGACCCACCTGCCACCCGTCTCCGATGTGTGACGGTGTAGTTCTGGTGTAGCTACACCGCACAAACGCAAATGATTTAATTTATTCGTTTTTGACGTAGGACTTACGTCTCTCTTTTCTATTCCTGTATAGGGGCGCAGTTCTAAAATTTCTGAAATCGCAAGCGTTACGCGGGTTTGGAGACTTTGAACGATAATATCTCCTCTCGGGCCCACAGAAATTTAACGATAAGTATTTCATTCGAAAGGTAGAACATCAATGCTGAATCCCGGTTGATAACTACATTCATTAAATTTGTTTAAACTAATTTAAAAGTACTATATAGAAAAAAAATTAAATGCACAACGCTATTGGTCGAAAATGACATCATATTTGCGCCACGTTCTGATTGGTTCATACTGCCACAGTTACCGTGCCAACGAATATCAAACATGAGGGGACGACCGACCAATCATCAGTTCTTGCTGTGCATCCGCATGAGATAGACGTGTTTGAGGAGCACGTTGGTAGAAAACGCCGCCCGTGAACACAAGAAGACCAGACCAAGAAGAATTATCTCACGTCACCTGCTGCTAGCCATCCGCAACGACGAGGAGCGGTATACGGTCTCTTTTGAGTACGCTATCAAACAATTCCTACACCATCACCTTGGTTTGGGTCCCTTTTCATTGCTCCATTCTGGGTAATGAGAAAGCGGACTCACTCGCCAAGGTGGGCGCTATGGCAGGCGATATTAATGATCGACAAATCGCCTTCAACGAATTTTTTGCTATTTTCCGTCAACAAGCCTTGATCAGCTGGCAACAAAAATGAGATGAAGGGGATCTGGGCAGATGGTTACATTCCATTCTCCCACAGGTATCGAAAAAATCGTGGTTCAGAGGGTTGGATATTAGCCGGGATTTTATCAAGGTAATGTGTCGTCTAATGTCCAATCACTACTCGTTAGGCTCTCATTTCTATCGAATAGGTCTCTCAGACACCAATCAATGCGGCTGTGGTGCAGGTTATCAGGACATCACCCACGTTGTCTGGCATTGCCTCGATTACGAAATTGCCAGATCTGATCTTTGCGCATCCCTGCGGGCCCGAGGGAAACCAGAGAAGGAAGATATCAGAGACGTGCTGGGTAAGCTGGGCTTGGACTATATGGGGCTAATTTACAAGTTCTTGAAACAAATAGATGTATTCGTTTGATCCTCTCTTAGCTGTCGCTAACATGTCCACCTCGTCCCCTCCCCCGTAATACCCCTTCTATTGTATCGTTACAGCTAAACGCAATGCAACATCTACGCCAGACCAACAGCAACAATATCGCATCGCCATCTGCTGTTGAAAGCCAACGTTAAGATTCTTACTTCCCCATTCCTACCCGAATCATTGCAATCCCTAACCCCGACCAAGCCGGGAGTTTTTCGGCTTTCCAAAAACCTATTTTATTAATTATTTTTTTTGTTTAAAAAAGAAAAAAAAACCCGGCTTCGTTGGTGCGGTAGCTATTCAACTATATAAATAAACTAAATAAAATAAAAAAATTCAAAAAAAAAGTGCTAAATAAACGTCTAATCGCTTAAATAGGGGGTTTAAAATCGTCGATTTTCGTATACCCGGTTTGAGTCCAAAAAAGTTTACTTAAACCCCAATTTTCCATCAGGTGGGCTCTGGAAACCTTAAAAATACGTTTATCTCCGTAAATAAGCGTCTAATCGCTTAAATAGGGGGTTTGAAATCGTCGATTTTCGAAAACCCAGTTTTGGTGCAAACAATTTTATGTAAACCTAAACCGTCATCAACCATCATCGTCAACCATCATCATCATCATCCTTCAGCAGCTAGTCTGACCGATCGAGAAGCGATCGGGAGAAAGGCCTTTACGATCACATTTGCGAACACAAAACGAAATAGACTTTCAACACACGTGTGCTGAAGCGAGACCGTTCTACCAACGACTGTTGTGGAACAAATTTGGGCACACACGGTTCATTCCACCGTCGGTATTCTGTTTCAACTGACTCACTCGCAGTGTTGATAAAGTATTCAAACAAATTAAAATTTGATTTTGTTACTTTGTTTTGTGTTTTCTTGTTCCAGGCTACGATGAGAAAATATTATTGAGTAAAAATGTATTACTGCTAAGAAATCACAAATAACCCATACTGCAAAACGTTCCGTTAGGTAACATACAAGGAACACATAATAAAGTTTAACTTAATTAATAATTGTTGCGAATGTTTCATCTACACCAATATATTTTTAAGCTAAATTCCTTATTCTAAATTCCACCCCTATTAAACAACTAGAACATTCATAGGAAAACGAAGAATTTTTCAACAAATGGTTCATTTTATTGAGGACATGATAATAGTCTGTTTCAATATCTAACCCAAATAACCTACTTTTTTTCTGTTTTTGATTCGTTTTTAATTTGTAAAATGGAAAAATCATGAAAATAAAACCCCTTTTTCATATTTGTTAACTAATTTTGTCAAATTCAGCCTGCTAGCAACACGGCTACATCATGAACAAAGTGCCCATTTGCAATTAATTTTAACGATGAGATCGCATATTCTTTCTTCGCGTGTTCATTTGGTTAAGTTCCGGATGCTGTCAGTTCAGTATTCAATATTTTTCTTTTCACTTTTCGGCTGGTGCACACTGGCGAAGCCATTAAATTTTCTTCAGTCTGTGACTTCGGTTTTCGCGTCCGGTAGGTTGGTGCGCTTGTGCAATGCTGAAAGTTTTAAATCTTTTTTTTTTTGTCACGTCCTTTGGAAACTGCTTAAAATTGAAGCAATGACATTTAAAATAGTAACTTTAATTGCATTGAGACCGTGTTCGAAAAGTCCGCAAATCTGGTGAATTGTTTCAATGAAGATCGAGTCTCTTTTTCGTGAAACCGGGAATGCGCAAACCAAAAAAGAAATCGGTAGTGAAAATATCAATATAATAAGATTAAATGTGTGTCGGGAATTGTGTTTAAATTATTAGAATACATACATCCTCAATGTGTGGAAGGTAAATTAAAAAAGGCACGGGGGGGCGGGGGAAGTAAGAGGGAGGGGGGGGGAGTGTAGTGGGGATGGTGTGGGGGGCGGTAGGGTGGGGGGGGCGGGGGGGGGGGGGGTGTGGGGGGGGGGTAAAATATTTTTTTTTTTGACGTAGGACTTACGTCTCTCTTTTCTATTCCTGTATAGGGGCGCAGTTCTAAAATTTCTGAAATCGCAAGCGTTACGCGGGTTTGGAGACTTTGAACGATAATATCTCCTCTCGGGCCCACAGAAATTTTACGATAAGTATTTCATTCGAAAGGTAGAACATCAATGCTGAATCCCGGTTGATAACTACATTCATTAAATTTGTTTAAACTAATTTAAAAGTACTATAAAGAAAAATGTTTAAATGCACAACGCTATTGGTCGAAAATGACATCATATTTGCGCCACGCTCTGATTGGTTCATACTGCCACAGTTACCGTGCCAACGAATATCAAACATGAGGGGACGACCGACCAATCATCAGTTCTTGCTGTGCATCCGCATGAGACAGACGTGTTTGAGGAGCACGTTGGTAGAAAACGCCGCCCGTGAACACAAGAAGACCAGACCAAGAAGAATCATCCACGTCACCTGCTGCTAGCCATCCGCAACGACGAGGAGCTGAACAAACTTTTCTCCGGTGTGACCATTTCACAGAGTGGTGTCCTGTAGCCCAAGAAGACTGAAGAAAATTTCAATCGCGAACCATGTTATCAACTAAAATCCGTCCTTTTCAGGACGATCAAATCAAGTTGCCAACTAAAGAGTATGTTTGATAGAAATTTCTCTTGAGCTCATCGAAATTTTCATTACCACGCACCGGCTCAATATGGCGTTGAAAAAGCCGCGTCCCGGAGAAAATCACCAAATCAATCGCCCACATCATCTTCGTGGTCAAGTGGTTAGCGGCGTCACACGTCGTTCATTGCCATGAAGTGAGGGTTCGATTCCCGCTCCAGCCAGTGGAACTTTTTGCCACACAAAAATGTCCAAACTGGTCCACTTGGTGTTAGGTTAAGTTATTCGTTGTAATGCGTTCTATGTTCAATGTTCAGTCTTTACAAATTCGAGATGAAGACGGTGTAAATGTTAATTTGTATCCTAGTATTACGTGCTGCCAAACACCAAGGCCACCCTGCAGCCCAAGAAGACCGAGATGAAACTTTCAATGGCGAACCATGTTCCCTCCGTAAACAACTAAAACCCGGTCTTTTCAGGACGAACAAATAAATTTGCCAACTAAAGAGTATGTTTGATTGAAATTTCTCTTGAGCACATCGAATTTTCATTACCACGTACCGGCTCAACATGGCATGGCGTTGCTTGAAAAGCCGCGTTCTGGAGAAAATGAGCAAATTTTTTTATTAGTATCTATTTATAAATCTCTATTTGCCAGGTTAAAACTAACAAGCACGTTGGATAGTCAAAAAACGAAATATTAACAGTTAATTTGAGCCGAACTGCAACACGGCAGACCAATTATGTGTTTCACATATTCAGTGTAGGGGGTAGGTTAGCTTCACTGTAGTTCTTGTTGTACATAGGTACATAGTGGATTAGTTGCAGATAATAGGATAGGTTAGTTGCAGGTAGTTTTAAAATGTGAGTTATAATTTTTCTGGCCAATATTTAAAAACTCTATTGTTTTGCAGTTTCAGAAGCAAGTGTGTCTATATCTCAACTCTCTTTGGATGGGATTCTGAGGCCCTGACAAGGGTCGTTTTTCTGTTGCCTGAGTTGAAAAGATGCGAATTTAACCTCGGAAACCCCTGTCGCTCTAATGAAAACTAATGATTTCATTTCCATGCGGCTGTCTGGCGTAACAACTGAGGCCCGTCCCCTTTTGTAAAATTTGATTCGCATTACCTTCGTTGAGAGCCCCCTTCCTGTTATGTAATGGTATATGCTATTTTATAAAACAGGCCTGGCATGGCGAACAGTTATCATTCGTTATTGGACCAGACGTTGTGTATCCCGGTTCAGACGTGTGTGTATCCCGCTCTCGTGATAAAAAAACGCTTTTCCGAGTTTTTCGCCCTGCTGCTGGAGATCGAGTAGACGCCGCCTGATGTGGCTGGCACGTCCGCTAGACGAGGCAAGCGGAAGAAGCCCGATGTCGACGCTGACGTAAATCATCTCTCCGTAAACAACTAAAATCTGTCCTTTTCAGGACGACCAAATCAATTTGCCAAATAAAGAGTATGTTTGATTTAAATTTCTCTTGAGCTCATCGAAATGTTTATTACCCCGCACCGGCTCGACATGGCGTTGCTTAAACTGCCGCGTCCCGGAGAAAATGGTCAAATCAATCACCCACATCATCTTCGTTGTCAAGTGGTTAGCGGCGTCGCCCGTCGTTGAAGCGGTTGTTGTCATGAAGTTGAGGGTTCGATTCCCGCTCCAGCCTGTGGAACTTTTTGCAACACGCAAATGTCCAAACTGTCTACTTGGTGTTAAATTAAGTTGTTGGTTAAGGTTGGTTAGGTTAGGTTGTTCGTAATTCGCTCTACACCCAAATTAAGAAAGTAAGATTGTAAGACAATTTCGCTTGATTTTGTTCCATTCTTGCTATTGATCGTAACTTTGATGATAAATCTAACATTAGTTGTGGGGAAAATAGCAGCAGCAATTCGCAATGATAAATTGAACGTGTGCGTGAGGTTGTGCGCAGTGATATTTAGTTGGAGTAAGAGATGTGTGACCCGAAAGTCAGATGGCTCACCAAAATATAATATAACGAATACGAGATCAGGATACGAACCGTGACCGTCAGCGCGGCGGCTCTTGATGGCAACCATTTAGCCACATTGACAAACATGAGTTAGGAATAGAAACCCAACAGCTAGTTCACTTGGCGAGGAATTCAGGGTACAGCAATGAAGCAAATGGACATATTTTCCACCCAGCTCTGTGCATCCTGTCGTTAACAAACTTGCATGCCATTGTTTATTTCATAAAATGCTTTGTCGATGATCAGTGAGAACAAAAATAGAACACTTGACGGCGGCAATACAACAGTGGTCAATAGCGTTGCGGCATTTTGTGATATCGACTCATCCATATTGTATATTGATATGTTGGTGATGATTGAATAAGGATCCTACAGCGATAAATTTGTTTCGAGCTATTTTTGCTTGCCAGTCGCTTGCACACACTAGCATGGCTTCATTTGTACCATAAAACGCTTTGTGGATCAAAATGGGCAAAATTGTCTTTTCTGAATCATGCGGATTTCTCAAGATATGATTGCAAAACTGCAATTGCATTTTTTGCCACCTTTTCAACTTTTGGGTTTATGTTCAATCTTCAGTCCGTACAATCTCGAGTTGAAGACGGTGTAAATGCCTATTTTTATCGTAGTATCACGTGCCGCCAAACACTCAGGCTGTCCTGCCCCCCAAGAAAACTGATAAGAACATTTCAATCGCGAACCATGTTCCCTCGGTAAACACAGGATCCATTTCACACTTACAAGCACGTTGGACATTTTAGCGCCAACATTTGATTTGGGCGAATCTGCTTTTGTAAACAAACACTTTGTCTGCCCATTTATCGGAAGTTGAATACAATTCCTTCAAATTGAATATATCAGCGGATAGAGATAAAGCTCCTCTTCCTTAAAGAGCGCTTAATTTGTATTTGTTCAAGAGCAAATGACTACGAAAGCCATTGTTTACAAAAGCAAATTCGCCTTAATCTTATGTTGGCGCTGATTTAACAAACAAAATATCATTAACAGTAAATTCAAGCCGAACTGCAGTTTCTATAGATTTTGGTGGAGGACCAATAGCAGAAGAAGAACCGAAGCCTCACACACCAATAGCATAGGGTTTCATGGCTCTTTAGACTGAATAGAATATAGTAGAAATTTATTAATTCCATGACATTTCTTTTTCTTTTCTTCAAATTTCTTCACATCAACAAGCAGTCCTACGTCAACTTTGCAGTTATGTCACTGACATAACTCACCCTTACGTTTTTCAATTCCAGTCGCTTAAAAGGCGAAGTGATATTTCAGTATTTCAATACTGGAACACTCTTTTTGTTCTTGCAAAATGCATAACCCTGATCTTTTTTTAATGAATTTTGACAATAATTTCTTAACCAACCGAAAAAAAATTGCTAATAATGGTCTTTATTAATGTGACTTGGGTGACAATGGGGTTTGAAAGGAGCCGCTGATGAAATTCTACAGGATTTATTAGTAGGAAGATTTTGCTGATAATTATTACTCAGGTTCTCGTTTTAATCGTTCAAAGATCAAACATCTATTCCTGTGATATAAAACTTTAAACCGATCCTACTATCAGTAAGACCAAACTGAAAAGTCCATTTCATGTACATTTTTGCCGGTTGATAGTACAATGAGTATTGTTTGTTCTGTCAAAGCAGTGGAATTAAATACATAAGTAAAGCGTACGATGAAAGCAAGATAAAAACTAAATTTGATTTCTTAATTGACGATTGTAATATGGAATCATATTTTGATTTTAATTTGATATTGTAAAGGGTGATACGGTCAAAATTTGGTCAAGGGAAAACGCGTGTAAATCGGTGAAATCGTTTATTTAAAAAATCAAATTAAATTTCTTTTTCAAGTTCAATTAGTATAAAATTCAGGAAAAATATTCAGTTAGGCTTCCGCTTTTCCAAATCCGAATTGCCGGGCCTTACGCTTGAGCCCTGCCATCAGATTTTGTACAGCCACCTTGTCCACCTTCTTCGCCGCAGAAAGCCAGTTTGCCTTGAACTGCTGCTCGTCCTTAGCAGTTTGGCCTTCTTTAGGTTCCGCTTGACAATAGCCCAGTATTTCTCAATTGGGCGGAGCTCTGGCGTGTTGGGAGGGTTCTTGTCCTTGGGAACCACCTGCACGTTGTTGGCGGCGTACCACTCCATGGCCTTTTTACCGTAATGGCAAGATGCCAAATCCAGCCAAAACAGTACGGAACAACCGTGTTTCTTCAGGAAAGGCAGCAGACGTTTATTCAAACACTCTTTCACGTAAATTTCTTGGTTGACAGTCCCGGAAGCTATGAAAATGCTGCTTTTCAAGCCACAGGTACAGATGGCTTGCCAAACCAGATATTTCTTTGCGAACTTTGTCAGTTTCGTGTGCTTGAAAATATCTGCTACCTCTCCCCTTCCTTTTGCCGTATAAAACTCCTGTCCCGGAAGCTGCTTGTAGTCGGCTTTGACGTAGGTTTCGTCGTCCATTACCACGCAGTCAAACTTCGTCAGCATCGTCGTGTACAGCCTCCGGGATCGCGCTTTGGCCGTCGTATTTTGTTTATCATCGCGATTTGGAGTCACTACCTTCTTGTAAGTCGATAGTCCGGCTCGTTTTTTGGCTCGATGCACGGTTGTAGACGATACACCCAGCTTATTTGCGGCATCTCGGAGAGATAGGTTAGGGTTTCGCTTGAAACTACCGGCAACTCTCTTTGTCGTCTCAGCGGCTTCCGGTTTTCGATTTCCCCCCGATCCAGACTTCCTGGCTGTCGACAAACGTTCCCCAAACACTTTAATTACATTTGTAACGGTTGATTTGGCAACTTTTAGCGATTTTGCCAACTTTGCGTGCGAGTAGCTCGAATTTTCGCGATGCGCGAGCAAAATTTTGATACGCTGCTCTTCTTGCTTGGACGGCATTTTGACAACTGAAGAGTGAATTCCAAAATCAAAATAGGAGCAACATTCTACACACACACACCTTCAAAATGAGGGGTGTTCAGGTTTTTTAAATGCAAAATTGAAAGAAATACGTCAAGTTGATATTGACCAAATTTTGACCGTATCGCCCTTTAATCAAAATAAATTTTTGAATTGCTATCTTTATGATGCAATTTTTTCTCGGGTAGACTGCCAAACATGAGTTGGATCAAAAACCTGTGATATCTTGAGAAAAAGAGGGCAAACTCCTGCCATCAGGTTCTGTACAGAGCCCTCGTTGATGCATAATGCCAGTTTGCCTTAAACTGCTGCTCGTTTCCGACAGTTTTTGAATCTTCTTCGGACCAAGGAAATTTTCCTTGGGCACTTCCACACGTTGTAAGCGGCTTAACACTCCATGGTCGCTTTTGCTTTCTTGCAGAATTCCAAATTCAGCCAAAACAGCCCTGAATAATTGTATTGCTTTAGGAAATGGTGCAGACATTTTTCTAGACACTAGCTAGCGTAAATTTCATGTTTGACGGTCCCGGTTGCAACGTAAAAGAAGCTCTTTTTAAAACCACAGGTACAAATAGCTTATGAAATCTTTTTTAGTCAATTTCGACACACTCCCCAGGATTCAGAGCTTCAAATGGTGAGTTTACAACTTCCAAGGAGGGTGCAACCGACCTCTGGTCCTCAAAAGTTCCTACCTCACGCCTCCACGAGTCATATGATCACAAAGGCTGCCAGCTGAAACATGGAGACGCTTGTTGGCGTAGCCTGGGCAATGTTGTCATTTGACAATAGCGAAGTGAGGGAGTGTGACGTGTAAATCATATCATATAATTTGCCATGCTCATATCAATTAATGATTTCAGCAGGCTTTGGAATCATCTTTGCATTCCAAAACCAGCCTAAGGCAATCGAATGATATGTTGGGTGGAGGGGGGGTGGGGGGGGGGCCGGTCCCTTTTTTGGGGGGGGAAGGGGGGCTTTCTGGGGTTTTTTTTGGGGGGTCTTTTTGGGGGGGGGGGGGCCCTGCTACAAAAAAAAATACGGGGGGGTTTTTTCGGGGGGCCGGCTGGGGGGGGTGGTGCGGGGGCAGATGGTATTTGTGGGGGTGGTGGGGGGTTTTTTTAACATAAAAAAAAAAAAAAAATTACTTAAACCGAAATTTTTCATCAGGTGGGCTCTGGAAACCTTTAAATGCGTGTATACCCGTAAATAAGCGTCTAACGCTTAAATAGGGGGTTTAAAATCGTCGATTTTCGAAAACCCGGTTTTTGTTCAAACAATTTTACTTTAATCTCAATTTCCCATCAGATGGGCTCTGGAAACCTTTATATGCGTTTATCTCCGTAAATAAGCGTCTAATCGCTTAAATAGGGGGTTTAAAATTGTCGATTTTCGAAAACCCGGTTTTTGTTCAAACAATTTTACTTATACCTCAATTTCCCATCAGATGGGCTCTGGAAACCTTTAAATGCGTTTATCTTCGTAAATAAGCGTCTAATCGCTTAAATAGGGGGTTTAAAATCGTAGATTTTCGAAAACCCGGTTTTGGTCCAATAAAGTTCACTTAAACCTAAATTTTCCATAATTTGGGCTCTGGAAACCTTAAAATACGTTTATCTCCGTAAATAAGCGTCTAATCGCTTAAATAGAGGGTTTGAAATCGTCGATTTTCGAAAACCCGGTTTTGGTTCAAACAATTTTAAATAATAGGTTTATTGTCCAGATTGTCCTGTGAACATGCGAACGGTGCAGTTCGTTCGGTCCGCTCTCCGGTGGTTTGGGGGTTTTTTTTGGGGGTTTCTTGTGTTCTGTTTTTTTTTTTTTTTTTTTTGTTGTGGGGGTTCAGTTTCTGAAGAAGAAAACGTTGTGTGTTAAGAAGTGCAACAACGTCGTAAAGTGCAATTAGCAATATTGCCACGATCTAAAAACCATATTGCTCCGCATCTATACGGCACGCACACCAGCAGTCCATCGTGTGAAGCGTGCATTCGTTCATCTGCTAACCACCACCGACCAGTATCATCATCATCATCGTCATCATTATCATCATCGCTGAGCTCCAAGTCTAGCCGGTACACGGGGTTACACATCGTCGCTCGCCAGTAGCAGTACATTCGTTGACCGGCTGCAGCAGATCAGTAATACATATAAGATAAGTTTTTGTTTCTCCTGAATACATTGTAATTTTATTGTGTGTGTGAGTGTGTGAGAGTGTGTGAGAGTGTGTAAGAGAGTGTGCTTAGGTTTAGTTTGTATATCTGTGATTGATTGTAGATAATTGCGTTAGTGGTTGAGCGTCATAAACTCCCACGGGTTTGACATGGATGATTTGTCGGAAGATGATTCATCCATGCCACCAAATAATGAGGTTTCTCAAAATGTCGCCCGGTCACGGGCCTATCCAGATGATTCAGCTGGTCCATGGGTTGTTTATTTTCAGCCCAAAACGAAACCTCTGAACGTTCATCAGATCAGTAATGATCTGACAAAACGATTCTCGGCAGTGACCGAGATAATAAAAGTAAGACCGAATAAACTTCGGGTCGTTGTGTCCAACCAATTAAGCAGGCAAATGAGATTGCTGTCTCTCAGTTTTTTACACTCGAGTATCGGGTGTATATCCCAGCTCGGGGTATTGAAATCAAAGGTGTGGTCACCGAAACGGGTGTGAACCCTGAGATCCTGCTGAAGCGGGGGGTAGGTCGATTTAAGAACCCTCTGCTGTCTCCAGTTAAGATACTGGATGTGCGCCAACTAGGGACAGTATCGACCAATAAGGGTGAAAAAAAGTTTAAACCGTCAGACTCGTTTCCGGTGACCTTCTCTAGCTCAGCCCTTCCTCAATACGTCGAGTTTGGAAAACTTCGGCTACCTGTGCGGTTGCTCGTACCTCGGGTCATGATTTGCCAGAAATGCCAGCAGATGGGACATACGACCTCCCATTGCGGCAATAAGGCACGGTGCTCCAACTGCGTGGAGAAACATGAGGATGGCGCCTGCGCAGACAGCACACCAAAATGCGCTTTCTGTAAGGGAACTCCTCCTCATGTTCTCTCGTCGTGCCCGGCGTACAAACAACGCGGGGAAAAATTATAATATAATCTTTCGCTGAAATGGATAAAAAAGCCTCACCATCACCAAATGCCAATACAAATCCCTTTGCTCCTCTGTCAGATGACGAGTCTGACTTTGATTTGGTTGAAGAGGGAACATCAGTCAGTTTTCCGGAAGGTGCTTCACCAAAACGAAGACGCGTCCGCCCACGGAAAGTTGCTGAGCCGGAGTCCAAAACCAGTTTACCCATTTCAAGGAAAGGTGGAAAGAAGGAAAATCTAATTCCACCTGGTTTTCGTAGCACTAACAACTCCCAGGACTTTCCATATCTTCCGGGGACAACCAACACCCCTGACGCCCCTATTTTAAGAACAGAAGCCCCCTCCTCAAGTGGGCTGTTCTCATTTGATGACATTGCCGACGGTATCTTCAAGTACCTCGACCAAATGAGGTCGGGGATTTGATCACTGTTCTGCAGTGGAATTGTCGAAGTTTGATTCCTAAATTGGAATCATTCAAATTTTTAGCTCACAATACCGGTTGTGATGCATTCGCTCTCTGTGAAACATGGCTCTCTTCCGAAATCGATCTTCCTTTTCATGATTTCAATATTATTCGTCTTGATCGTGAGGATTCACGTGGAGGGAGGAGTACGTTTGGGGATCGAAAAGTGCTACTCCTTCTATAGAGTGAATTTTCCTCCAATTCCAGGTATTGAAGTTGTCGCATGTCAGGCTATTAGTCAGGGGGTTATTAAAAATAAAAGCCTTTGCATTGCTTCTGTGTATATTCCTCCTAGAGCCTCAATAAACCAAAAAGTACTTTCAGACATTTGTTCGGTTCTTCCTGCTCCGCGGTTGGTCATTGGAGATTTTAACTCTCACGGTACAGGCTGGGGAGAACTGCACGATGACAACCGGTTTTCCTTGATATATGACCTCTGTGACAACTTCAATATGACAGTTCTTAACAATGGAGAAGTAACACGTTTGGCTGGTTCATCCTCAGTTGGCAGTAGATTAGACCTCACACTTTGTTCGAATTCATTATCACTGGATTGCACATGGAATGTGATTCAAGATCCCCACGGTAGTGATCATTTGCCAATAAAAATTTCGATTGCCATCGGGTTCAATCCGTCGGAATCTATCAACGTCACGCATGATCTTACCCTTCACATCGATTGGACAAGGTTTAGGGCAGCAATAGATTAATCCGTAACGACGGTAGAAGGGGTTTCCTCCGCTGGAAGAAAATTATTTCCTCTCCAACCTGATCTTAGACAGCGCGCTTCAAGCTCAAATTCGACCTGTTCCAGGAACGTCATTTCACAGGAAACCTCCTTCTTCATGGTGGGATCTGCAATGCACCGAGGTTTACCGTAAAAAGTCCGACGCGTTTAAAGTTTTCCGTAGACGTTTAACACCTGAGCACTTCGAAAGGTACACGGCTCTCGAACGCGAACTTAAGAGCCTCATCAAGGCCAAGAAGCGCGGTTACTGGCGAAGATTCATGGACGGGCTATCGCGCGAGACGTCGATGAGTACTCTCTGGAACCCGGCGCGAAGATTGCGTAACCGAACTACGAACAACGAGAGCGAAGAGTACTCGGACCAATGGATCCTCAAGTTTGCGCGAAAAGTTTGTCCAGATTCTGTGCCGGAACGAATCATTCCTCGCGAAACCGAAAATCCGATAGATGAGATCTGCCAACACTTTTCAATGGTAGAACTTTCTCTCGCACTCCTTTCGTATGGCAAAACGGCTCCAGGGGCTGATAGGATCAAGTTCAACTTGCTTAAAACCTTCCAGACGTCGCTAAGAGTCGCAGTTGAACTTTTTTAATCGGTTTCTTGAACTTAACATTGTACCGGATGATTGGAGACGGGTGAAAGTTATTGCCATTCAAAAACCTGGTAAGCCCGCATCAGACCACAACTCCTATCGACCCATCGCGATGTTATCTTGTATTCGAAAGTTGTTGGAGAAAATGATCCTCTTCCGTCTGGACAAATGGGTTGAGACGAACAACCTGCTTTCAGATACTCAATATGGTTTCCGTAGGGTTAAGGGATCGAACGACTGTCTCGCGTTGCTTTCCACAGATATTCAGTTAGCTTTTGCTAAAAAAGAGCAAATGGCTTCTGTATTCCTGGATATCAAGGGGGCTTTTGATTCAGTATCTGTTGAAGTTCTTTCAGGTAAACTCCACGCTTGTGGCTTTTCACCATTGAGGAATAATTTTTTGTACAATTTGCTGTCAGAGAAACATATGAGCTTTTCTCATGGAACCTCTACAGCTTCCCGATTTAGCAACATGGGTCTCCCCCAGGGTTCATGTTTAATCCCCCTTTTGTATAATTTTTATGTCAAAGACATTGACGGTTGTCTAAGTGACAACTGTACGTTGAGACAACTTGCAGATGACGGCGTAGTGTCTGTCACGTGACCCAATGGGGTCGATCTGCAAGGACCCTTACAGGATACCTTAGACAATTTGTCTACTTGGGCTCTCGAGCTAGGTATCGAATTCTCTACGGAGAAAACTGAGTTGGTAGTTTTTTCTAGGAAGCATAACCCTGCACAACCGAAGCTTCAAATTTGGGGTAAACCGATAACTCATTCTATGTCCTTTAAATATCTTGGGGTCTGGTTCGATTCTAAGTGCACCTGGAGATCCCACATTGAGTACCTGAAGCGAAAATGCCAGCAAAGGATCAACTTTCTCTGCACAATTACCGGGACCTGGTGGGGAGCACATCCGCAAGATCTTCTAACGTTGTACCGAACAACGATTTTGTCGGTTCTAGAATACGGTAGTTTTTGTTTTCAGTCGTCGGCTCGGTCGCACATCATCAAACTGGAACGTATTCAGTATCGGTGTCTTCGTATCGCGTTAGGTTGCATGCACTCGACTCATACAATGAGTCTTGAAGTGCTGGCTGGCATGTTGCCACTCTCGGATCGGTTTACAGAGCTGTCTCTCCGGCTCCTCACCAGGTGTGAAGTCATGAACCCTCAGGTAATCGAAAAATTTGAGAAGCTCCAGAAAAAAACGAGAAAAAAAATTGATTTAAATTTATTTTACAAAACTTGGGACTTCCATGGAAGATCTGAAATTGTATAGCATATAAAGAATAATGAACCTTAAATTTCGATGTGCTGCTCTGCTAATAAATGTGATACAACCACAATGGAACTGACTCTTAGCTTCGGGTCTTGATCCCTACTGAGCCCTTGCGGCACGTCAAGCCGGCCAGTTCAGCGCGAGGGTGCTTTCATCGGGAAAAGATGTTGCTAAGAAGAAGAAAAAAACATTTTGTGTGGCGTGGCGGAATGCGTGTAAAATTATCGTGAGTAGCCCCTAAAATAAGTAACATAAAAGTGATAAGTACAATGTTGAAATTATTGGCCAAAAGGATTTCTCAACTGTGCAGATATCGCATCCGCTACGACCTGTTTCGTAATACAGTTTCTGTTTGGACTAGTTTCTTTGAAGCCCTAGATGGATCCATACTTCGAACGGCAAAGCAAGTGTGTCCACCTTTCACCACTCCTAGCAGCCGATGAGCTACCCTTCCTATAGATAATTTTCATCACAATCTGTCGCTTCTGACAATCTGTCACATTATTAATTCACTTCTTGTAAGCTGTCGCTGTTCGGAGAGACTATCCTTAATCAAGCAACAATCACCATCCGGTTCTCGAGGGGCTAGTAATTTTGATGAGTAGGATTTTTTCCCCTATTACCATCGGTTTTCCACCACAAAACAATGCCAGTACTTTGTGGGTTCGAAATTAGGATAATCTCTCTCCACCAATCAAAGGAAAAGCGTTGCGCTAAATCAGTAAAACCGCTGCTTTTCGTCTTCATTCTAAGTTGATTTACCTACCTTTTGAAGATGAATTCATAATTATGCATACACAAGCAGAAAATTTTTCCTCGCAGAAAATAAATTATGGATGCGATGTTCTTGATGAAATTATGAGTAGTATAATGTTGACTGCGGAGGCACGATGTTCCAGATTTGAGAGTGAGGGGTGTCGATCTGCGTCGGTGTATGCATCGTTGTTGGCAGAAGACTTTTCCTCGGCGTTTGAGCGTCAGTCAGCATCGTCGTAATTTGACGGTTTGAGTGGAAGTGGTATAGAGACTAGTAACGGTGATGCGAATGTCATGAAAACGCGACATCGAACGGAAGCAATGCAGGGCTGTTTCTTTTGTTTTCCGATGCTACCCTACGGTATTGTTGTTAATTAAGTAAATAAATCAAACAGATTGAAAGTATATAATCAAGTTTGCTGAATGTTCCCAAACAAACGAACTTGTAGTGACAACAGGGTACGGTGAGTAAACTTATAGTTATTTCATCAATAAAGCTATATACTAGCCTCCATTTTTATTTTTATGTTAAGCTTAGTTCCTATTGATAATCTGACTTTTATTTCAAAATATAAGAAGAATTACCACAAAAAACTAGGCAAGCAAGGCCTGAATGTCGTTAATTTTTTAAAACCAATGAGTAATCCAGGTGATGCAAAAATGACACTCACAAAACGCGACACGAGACAAGACACAACACTTATCGTTCTTACAATAAAATAAAATATTTTTGGTCGACCGGTTTTGGGCGCGATGCAGCCCATCTAGGGGACTTTCTTTGACTGATCACACAAAATTTCGTTGTGTTGTCATTAGAAGAGAATAGAAAATTACTAAATTTTCAGCTTTGTATAATTAAAAAGACATGATGTGATGGGAGGATTTTCTTCATCCAGGAGCGGTTCAGAAGTGTTGATTAACATTAATTCCCATGCAAGGTGTGAAGGTTTTCTTATTGTTTTGAAGACTTTTACATGTATCCAATTGATACGATGATAAAAACCGGTCTTATTCATTTTATTCATTAAGTGTCTGACTACACTAGTTTACAAAATATATCAAAAGTGATGAACTTTATAATTCGACCAATGTTTCTAATGTGAAATTCTATGCATAAATCAAAAATGCTGGCAAAAAAAATTAAAGTAGAACAGTTTTTGAGATATGGTTGATTTTTAATAAATGAACAAAAGCACATTTACTTAAAATGAAATATCTCCAACGCGTGTGATCCAATTTCAAATATTTATCATCAAACATTTATCATCAAATGAAGCAGAATTAAATTTAACACCGATCTTCTGAACATTTCAATATTCTAGGAGTAATAGTTTCGACGCTATTTATAAGTATATAAATTTTTTTGCGATTTTTTTTGGAGATTTGTAAAAATAATTGTGCTAAACATTTGATTAATACCAAAATAACGTCAACAAAAAATATATTGCAAGTGTAGCTGAAATAATGTTTAATATATATTATGTGTAATGTTTTTTATACCTGCGATGAAAATTTCCGCGAAAAAACACGCTTGGGTATTGTTGAGTGACAGCGTCAGAGCGTCAGAGCGTCAGACGGAAAACGAAATAACCCAAAAAAAAATTGTTTCAAAATAAATTTTTAGTTGTTTTTTCTCGAAACAAAATATCACATTGATTTAATCGCCGCATTGGCTGAATCAATCTAAAACAAATATTTATGTTCCTGAGTCAACGCAACCTGTGTTTTGCCAATAATAAGCCCCTTTCATGGTGGAAACAACAAAAATGTTAGTTCAGAACAACCATAATTAGTGTTGTATTGTGGTAATATAATTAGGTAGAAGCAACCGACCTGCCAATTTGTTTCAATATTATTTTTTTTAAAAACCACTAGTTTTATAGTTTGGATGTCAACAAAAAAGTTTGTTGTTCCAAACGGGACTGTTTTTTCTCCGTGTTGGTTTAAAGGTTTAAGCAATTCAAATATAAGGATATTACTCAGTGGAATTTGCAGTGTCTGATTGTATTGATATGAAATTATTTAAAAAGTTACAATTTGATGAAATTAAACATACACTGATAGGCAAAAAAAAGTGCCCACCTCTTCGTTTTTTCAATTTCTCTCATTTACTTGGTTCAAATTAAAGTAAACACAGTGTAGTTTTTTTTTCTTATTTTATTTTTTATGTTCTTTTTAAGTTTCACTTATGGAATACTGAAAAAAAAGGAGTTTTACTTAAAGAAAAAAAAAATCAATTTGTGTTGAAAAAAAAAACCGTGACAAAATAAAGTGCCCACTTCAAAAATCGATATGTTTTCGATAAGTTTCAATTGGCAGACCCCTCGATTGTTTATGTTTTGATATTTTGACATGTTTTGAAGCAAACGGCTCAACCTGGTGCATTTGTATACGTGATCGCATTTGATTCAATTGAAAAAAAAATGGAGAACGCAGTGCTTTCGAAAGCAATTCCCTTGTGTATCCGAAAATTGGTCGTTCGTGATGTGCAAAACGGTGAATCGCACCGGGCTGTCGCTAAGAAGTACAGTATCAGTAAGGCAGCGGTTGGCAAAATTCTTCTGAAGCTTAAAACGTTTGGATCAGTGGTGGATCGCCCTGGCAGAGGCAGGAAGCGGAAAACAGGTGCAACACCAAGATCATGCGCGAAGTCAAGAAGAACCCGAAGGTAACTGCCGGCGAGATCCAGGAAACCCTTCAGTTGTCAGTTTCCGGTCGAACTGTTCGTCGCCGTCTCGTAGCACAGGGGTTGAACAGCAAACTTGCCCGGAAGCGCCCATTTATCAGCAGGGCAAACAAAGCCAAACGGCTTAAGTTTGCTAAGGAGCATGCTGATAAGCCCCTGGAGTTCTGGAAAACGGTTCTCTGGACGGACGAATCAAAATTCGAGCTGTTTAACCGAAATTTTGACGTAGGACTACGTCTGTGTTTTCAATACTGGGGTACACGTTCGAATTGCGAAAATTTGGAGCGTCACGAAAAATATATAGGTTTTGAACGTTTATAACTAAGTCATTTCACGATCGATTTACAAAATGTTTTCACCAATCGATCGGGACATTTTCTACGCTTCGATTCCAATATTTAAATCTATTGATTTATAACATTCAACTATTGAAATTAACGCAAATATAAGGTAATGTCTTATAATGTCGATTTTTTCAGAGTAAATTTACCAAATACACAGTACTTTTCTAGCACAGATTTCATATTTAAGTAACGAACGTCTCCTAGGCAGCCATGAATGTTATATAACGGGTACACCTTCGCATTTTGAATTAGTTTTTCGGTGGTCGTGGAGCTGTGCAGAGTAGGTTCTGCAGTTGGATCGTAGCCGGCAGCAGCACTGGCGAGCAGTCGTTGCCCAGAGAGGCGTTGGTGCCGATGCTCCCGTCAACCTCGCTGCGAGAAACATGGCTGCTGAAGCCTACGATTTGGCGGGAAAAAGCCGCCCGTGACAACGAGACAAGAATCAACTATCCCACGTCACCTGAAGATGGCCACCCGCAACGACGAGTAGCTGAACCAAGAATACCAAGAAGAAAGCCCAAGTTCAATCGCGAACCATGTTTCTCCCCCATCAACTAAATCCGTCCTTTTCAGGACGACCAAATCAATTTTCCAATTAAAGAGTTTATTTGGTTAAAATTTTCTCTTGTGCTGTTTCAAATTAATTTCAATCACCGCGCCCCGGCTGCAAATAGCATTAATTAAACGCCGCGTCCCGGAGTAAATGACAAAGAACGTTGAACAACCAACGAACGAAATTCTAGAACGGATAATTCGAACCGAACTGCGACACTTCAGACCGACCATGTGGTTGAGTTCGTTGTAGTTCCTAGTTGTGCATAGCGGATTAGTTGCTGGTGATAGCAAATAATTAAGGCATATTTCTGTTAAGAAAATCATCCGTCTAGCGTGCAGTAATTAAAACTAATTATTGTGGCGCAATAACTGAATTTCGTCCCCTTTGGTGCAATTTGTATCACATTGCCTTCGTTGGTACCGCCTTCTTTCGTGCACTAGCATCCGACCCCTTTACCTCATAGCTTTTAGCAGAACATTTTGATTCAGTCTTACGACAGTCGTTAAGCTGTGCAGTGGTCTTAGGATCGCAGTTGGCGGCGGCGAGCAGTCGTTGCCCAGAGAGACGTTGTTGCAGTTGGCTGTTGTTGCCGATGCTTCCGTCAACCTCGCTGTGAGAAACATGGCTGCTGAAGCCTACAATTTGGCGGGAAAAAGCCGCCCGTGACAACGAGACAAGAATCAATCATCCCACGAGATGAACCAAGAAAGAAAGCCCAAGTTCAATCGCGAACTGTTTCTCCCCCGTCAACTAAATCCGTCCTTTTCAGGACGACCAAATCAATTTTCCAATTAAAGAGTTTATTTGGTTAACATTTTCTCTTGGGCTGTTTGAAATTTCCATTACCGCGCCCGGCTGAACATGGCATTGCTTTAAACGCCGCGTCCCGGAATAAATAGCAAAGCGCGTTGAACAACCAATGAACCAACAGATCCATAACTATCTTCTACGCGTTAGAGATAGTGGCCCTCTCAACCATCGTAGAAAATACAACCGGGGCCGTATCATAATTAAGAGCCACCAAATGCTTTCTAAAGAGTGTACAATAGAATTTTCTTGGCCCTTTTCAGGACTGACTTAAATCAATTAGCGGATGGCCCTGACGTGTATGGGAATTCGATTGCTGCGTAGTCCTACGTCAACTTTGCGTACAACCCCATTGGGCTGTCCCTTATAGTTTTTGCTTTGATGATCATCCTTATAATTGTTAATGCTTGTAACCACTGTGTTTGGATCTGTTAAGTTTGTTGAGTACCCATCAATTTGTTCGTCTGTTTCGGCATTGGCGTGATTTTGGGATTCATCATGAATTTCTTCATCCTTCAGCTCGTTTTGCATCAACAACGTTCCTTGAATATAGCAAACCACGGCTGCTTCTAACACTTATTTTCGCTCCATTCCCTTGCTACTATGGTGAACCTTTCTGGATTGAACGTTGAGTCCGATTTGTTTTTCTTGATTTGCGATAAGATCACTCTGTCGCCAACGGCAAGACTTGAATCTCTAGCGTTTCTTCGGAAATCTGTATTTTGTTTACTCATTAGTTTTGTAAACGCATCTTTCTCTGACATCCTCTCGATCTAAGGGTTCATGTTGGTCATCTTTCCATAAAGCTGGAAATGTACCCCTAAATTGCCAGCCTACTAGCAACTCAAATGGCGTTACTCCCAGTCGAGAAAGAGGTCGCACTTTATTATGAATATGCACGTATTTATTTAGAGATGATTTCCAGTTTTGTCCATCTGCCTTAGAAGCCGCCAAAGCATGTTTTATTCCTTCATTTTGCCTCTCAACAGCTCCATTGGATTGCGAGCTCAAAGGAATGCATTTGCGAATTTTAATACCTTTGTTTTCCCAGGTCTTGAGGAATTTTTCGCTTTGGAACGGGGGACCATTATCGCTTTGTATTACCAAAGGATAGCCCCATTCAAGAAAAATCTTATGAAGAGCTTGAATTGTTGACTCTGCATCCATGCACCGCATTTCTATAACGTACAAGTAACGTGAATAGGTGTCCACAATCACGAGGAATTCGCCAAATCCAAACTGCTTGTCGGTGAAAAAATCAATGTGTAGAATTTCCCAAGAACCACGAGGCAGTTCTCCGCTACTAAGTGGAATCGGTGGATTCTTTTTCGATAGTAAAAGGCACGTTTCGCAGTGCTTGATGGACGCTTCTACCGATGAACTCATTCCTGGCCACCAAAAATGTCCACGCAAAATCCTTTTTGTAGAACCAATCCCCATATGACCTTCATGTGCCTCCGAAAACACTAGGATCTTTTGCTTGTGATTCTTGTATGTGTAATCCTTGCTCCCAGGAACCTGTTTGGATTGAAGATCTTACTTTTTTTAATTCAATATCCTTTTCCGAATGCTCCTAAATCTCGTTCCAGGAAATTTTCATAGCACCAGCATCAATAAGGTAGAGCAAATGGTTGGCATCAGTTTGATCATCAAATGACTCAGCTGTTTGGGACTGCTTGACCAATCTGGACAGCGTATCTGCAACATTCATCTCTCCTGTAATTCTCTTAACTCTGAAGTTGTAGGCTGCAGACGCAAAGCCCATGACTCAGCCCTGGTCACTGCTCTCTTCCCGATTCAATGTAGTCCTCCAAAAATAAACTCGTTTGATTCAGCATCTGTTCTTATTGTGAAGGGAATACTAATGAGATACAACTTTTCGTTCGACGGCTGACTCCTCTGCAGCGCCTATTTTTCCGCATAAATGCAGCCCTCAGTCCAAAAGTCCATAGGTCGCGGTGAGAATGAGTGACCAGAACCCGCGTTTTGGCGAGAGGGTGTTTTTCAAGAACATGGCCACAGAGGGCCCATATTTAAGCGCAAGTAGGAATCATGAGGGAGAGAGTCACAGTAAGTTTTTGACGCAGCAACGTCACGCTGCCCGTTTGTGTCCCGCGACGATCTCACTGCATTTTTGTGCGGTGAACATTTAACTGTAAGCTCCCATATAAATTAATTTTAGTGTAAAACTGAAATAAAATGTGCAAACTCTAAAACCTTAGTGGAATAGTGAAATAAAAAGTGCAATTAATTAAAAAAATAGATATATCACATTCTTGTGCGCGAGTTGGTGCTCCGTACAATATAGAAAAGAGACAGTGCCTTCCCGCTCGGGGCGCGTTCATCTCTTCCTCAGCTCGACGCTTCAATGGTTTTCTTTGGTCACGATAATTCGTTTGGTTTGATGTACAAACTCAGGCAATATGACCGACCTTACGGCAAACTCGACACTCTTTCCTGATAGCAAAACATTCAGTCGCGCGGTGATAGATGCTTCCACACCACCAGCAATTGGAACTAGAAGGGGAACGATGATTGCCTCTCTAAAAACCTCTTCCTCCTCTTCCATTGCCATGTGCGTTGAAATCCTCTTTCTCGTTGGTTTTGGTGGAATGGTGCCTTGTGGTCGTGAGACCCCTGATAACTTTGATACATTGGTGCTACCAATGATGCCGCTTCTTGGCCGTGAGCTCTTTGAAACTCCTCTTCTTTGTTTTTCTCAATCTCGCGATCTCGGACCAGATCTATATGGTCCTTCATGGAACCTTGCTTGACCCAGTTTCCATGTGTCAGAACCCTAACTCTCCCATCACTGGCACTTTTTGTGAGCACTCTAATAACAGCCTCAATTTCTTCGTCAGTACTATAGCTACACAGCTTTGCTGCAGAAGCCACACGTTGAACAAAACCAATGCTGCTTTCTGAAGAACCTTGGCTCATCAGCATTAGCTTACCTCGTTGCGATAATGTGTACGTTCTGGATCCGTAGTACTCCTCCAATCGAGCCAGGGCATTTGAAAATGGTGCTGTTTTCTCATCAGGCATGCCTGGTGTCGAAGATGTTGTCTGGAAAATTTCCCGCAATTTAGGTCCAGATTTAATTTTAAACACACTGTATTTTGTATGTTCATCAGTAGCGTGGATAAGATGCAGTGATGAAACCAGCAGGTCCTTCCAGTACTCGAAGGCTCTTTTAGCAATCTCGCTTTCACCATCCGAAGGTTTGCATTCCGGTATGTTGAGGGATCCCAATGACCAACTGTTCATTGTAGACAGTACCTGAGGTAACGCATTTTCCAGGCACGTATCTTTTTCTGCCGACAAACTCGAGACTTGTTCACGAAGCGCATTGTTTTTGTCGAGAGCCTCTTTCAATTCTTTCAAAAAAAAATTTCTTGAGGGCTTCCTGTAACAAAACGTTTGAAACATTGTTTAAAAAAATTTTACGTTTCTCGATTTCAAACATTCCGTCTTTATCCACCGGAGGCAAACATATCTATCAAAATTCGCCTATTTCCATCGGACTTTTTTTTTCACTTTAGGAGATCTAAATGCCTCTTTCCATCATAGTCTAATATAGAAAATTATTGTTAAAACTTACTTTATGGGAGCCACAGGTCCGTTGTAAGCTGCGCCATTGTCGCGATCGTCACTGCATTCAGCCATTTCCACCGAAGTTAAGCCCGCTTTGATGGATGTTCAAATGTGCCTGCCGACTGACGCGCACAGCAAGGGTAACTCTTAAAACCCCTCGCTGTTGCTCTGACGGACGCACGATTATGGGCGCTCAGAATTGAGCCTCGGCCTGTCTGTTTCGTGAATGGATGATGGCCTGGCTGTTTCGTGGATGGATGATGATGATGGGCGCTCGGGTTGACTTTGACCTCGCTGCTGCGCGTGCTTTTGTTGAATGGATGATGATGATGATGATGGACGCTCGGGTTGACTTGCTGCTGCGCGTGCTGTTGGTAATGAGCGCTCAGAAATGAGCCTCGGCCCGGCTGTTTTGTGAATAGATGATGATGGCGCTCGGGTTGACTTTGGCCTCGCTGCTGCTCGTGCTTTTGTTGAATGGATGATGATGGGCGCTCGGGTTGACTTTTGCCTCGCTGCTGCGCGTGCTGTTGGTGAATGGATGATGAT
Source organism: Aedes koreicus (assembly GCA_024533555.2). Taxonomy (NCBI): domain Eukaryota; kingdom Metazoa; phylum Arthropoda; class Insecta; order Diptera; family Culicidae; genus Aedes; species Aedes koreicus. The sequence goes on from JAHHFK020004702.1 coordinate 66,426, forward strand.
GATGATGATGATGATGATGATGATGGGCGCTCGAGTTGACTCGCTGCTGCGCGTACTGTTGGTGATGGGCGCTCAAAAATCAGCCTCGGCCCGGCTGTTTCGTGGAATGATGATGATAGGCGCTCGGGAAGACTTTGATGGGCGCTCAGAAATCAGCCTCGGCCCGGCTGTTTCGTGGAATGATGATGATAGGCGCTCGGGAAGACTTTGATGGGCGCTCAGAAATCAGCCTCGGCCCGGCTGTTTCGTGGATGGATGATGGTAGGCGCTCGGGAAGACTTTGGCCTCGCTGCTGCGCGTGCTTTTGTTGAATGGATGATGATGGGCGCTCGGGAATGAGCCTTGGCCCGGTTGTTTTGTAGACGGATGATGGTAGGCTGCTTTTCGCTGATCAGGTGCTGGTATCGGGTGATGTATCCCACTTAACAATCGCCAAACAAGTGAAGAGAGCGGCTTACGAAATTATATTTATATCCGATCTGTGCACACTTTCCCGCGTGATCTTCATCTTGGTTGTTGCCGTTGTTATCATCAACTAGCATTGGCCAATCATAGAAGGGCATTTGGCTGTGATGGATGTTAGTAGGCATTCTTCCGTTTTTTCTGTTATTTCAACATAGAAAACACATATTTATTTTTAATCTTATTATTTTTTTTTAAACTGTTTATCCATTGATTTTATTTAAACATCCTTGATACCACACTCATCACCACATTGGTGGTTGCTAACGCAGTAGTCTTTCTTAGTTATGTTTTTTTTTTCACACCGGGGACACCAAATGAGCATGAACTAATATTTGCTGAAAAAATGGCAGTACGTTTTTAAACATCTAGCTCAGTTTGCTCATCGGAAATGAACAGTTTATCGCATTTATTATCGGATTCAAGCGACGATGATCTGGGCTTGAAGCAGGCACCATGCTATGTGGAACAAGAGACGCAAAGGACAAAGAAGGGTTTGTGTGAAGAAGGTGCTATTTGAAATTATTCATTTGAGTTATTATTGTTCATTTGAACTATTGATATAAAATCAAATACAACAATTATGAATATCAAATAAGTTGGAGTCATGTTTGATTCAAAATGCACTTGGAGTACTCACATTGCGTATTTGAAACAGGAATGTCAATAAAGGATCAATTTTCTAAGATCAATTTCCGGGACATGGTGGGGTGCCCGCCCGGAAGACCTCATTAAACTCTATAAAACAACTACTCTTTCAGTTCTCGAATATGGCTCTTTTTGTTTCCTCTCGGCAAGAAACAGGCACCTCATTAAATTGGAACGCATTCAATATTGTTGTTTACGTATTGCCTTTGGCTGTATGCATTCAAGGCATAATATGAGCTTGGAGGTTCTGGCAGGAGTGAATCCCTTACAGAACCGCTTCTGGGAGCTCTCATCTAGAATACTGATCAAGTGTGGAATCAGTAACAACCTTGTGATTGAAAACTTCGAAGAAATGCTTGAATTGAGTGCCCAGTCTAGATTCTTGCGAATCTATATTAACTATATGTCATCCGATATTAGTCTTCCATGCTATAAGTCTCCTAGTGTACGCTATCTTTATCACAGTTCCTCCATTGCTTATGATCTGTCCATGAAAGAGGCTATTCAAGGAGTTCCATATCAACTTCGACCTATTTTTATTCCCCATATTTTCATTGAAAAGTACCAACATGTCAATTGCAATAGAAGAATTTTCACTGATGGGTCGCGCATTGATGGATCCACTGGTTCCGGTGTTTACAATGAATACTCATCTGCCTTCCGGAAACTTCAGGAACCTTGTTCCGTATATGTTGCTGAGCTGGCAGCAATTAATTTTGCATTGGGGATAATTTTCGACATGCCCATAGACCATTATTTCATCTTCTCGGATAGTCTCAGTTCTATTGAGGCCCTCCAGTCGATGAAAACAGTGAGGCGTTGGTCGAAAAATCATTTAGGATTACCTTTGTATGGGTCCCCTTACATTGCTCAATTCCAGGCAATGAGAAGGCGGACTCTCTAGCAAAGGTGGGCATAAAAGAAGGCGAGATTTTTGAAAGAAGAATTTCACATGATGAATTTTCCCCATTATTACGTCAGAGTTCTCTTCAAACTTGGCAAAACGATTGGACAAGTAATTCTCTTGGGCGGTGGTTACATTCCATTATTCCAAATGTTTCGTCGAGATCGTGGTTCAAAGGTCTGGATGTAAGTCGCGGTTTCATTCGTGTGATGTCAAGTCTTATGTCCAACCACTACTCGCTAGACGCACATCTCTATTAACCTCGTCGATAGCAACATATGTAGGTGCGGAACTTTTTATGATGACATCGATCACGCAGTTGGTATTGCCCGGATAATGATGCCTCCAGAGCACGACTATTGAATACCCTAGTGGCCCGAGGTAGACAACCCTCCCGCGAGGTAAGAGATGTTTTGGGAATGCGTGATCTCCCCTTCATGCAAGCGATCTACGAATTCCTTTGTTTGTCTGATGCAAGAGTGTAATGTCATCACCTCCCTCCTCTCCACGCTAGTAAATTCCCCGCCATTGTGTCCCAGCTATACTTTCCTCTTGTTTCCGTGCTACTTGGACCTGCCCAGCAAGCTATTGGTCAACCATCTGCGCCTAGCTCCTGAAATGGGCTGTAGGAACCGAGGAATTGATTGCAGCCGCAGCCATGAGCAGCAATTATTAACAATAAGTTACCTTCCTAGTCCCTTCCAAGCGATAATGTGACCCATTGACCTCGAGCCAGCCACGAGTAATTGGTGCCCCACTTACTAACACCATAAAGCAAATCATTGTTAATAACAAAATTGAATATCGGCTCCGCAAAGTGTCACACAAGTCTGAGCCTTACAAATAAAAGAACTAAGTTAAACAAAAATAATCAAATTATTCATAAAATTTTTTATTCATATTCAAAAATGTTAAAATTAAAAATAACCGGTGAAATTTAAACATTTTCAAAAATTAGGAAGGATTATTCTCTATAAAATATTGTGTTTGCAATACTTTGTTTGAATTTAGTATTAATCGGAATATGGACTCAAATATTATTTGAAATTAAATATTTAAGCTGAACCAAAGTTAAAATTATTTACCTATAATGAAGTAAATTAAAAAAAGTTAAATTGAAATTAGGCGTCTGAATTTATTTACTTCTTAAAATGAAGAAATTGAAATTAAACAAATCAAATATGTTAATTTAATTCTTCATGTTTCAGTAACCCTTTTATTTTTTGTAAGTTTATAACAATAAGAAGTAATATCATAAATATTTTGATATTCATTATTATTTTTTAAAATCTGTAAATCAAACTAAAGGAACAAATTCTATTTTCTTCTGATAAGAAAGAATGTTGGTTTGAAATTATTAATTTAATTAATTTTTTCTTGTATCACTTAAATATGTAACAAAAATTGTTTAGTTAATTCAATCCAAACAAATTTTGTCACAAAACTGAATGAGGAGATGTTATAAGAAAATTGGCAGGATTTGTTATTGAAATAATCCTTTCATTAAAATTGAAAAAAAATGAATTACCTCTTCACCTGACCATTTATAAGGTTTAAGCCATAGGTTTGAAAACTCTAACATTTTTAATTTACTGGTAAGCTTTAAAAATAATATTAATATATAATTAAATTTTTAAATTGTTGTTTTTAACATTAAATTACTGTCAAGTCCATCTGTCAATTCGTGAATTGGGACACAGCCTTAGTACTTGACCGGTACGGTAAAAAACGTACTATATATACCAAACCGGATAAATCCAACCGGGCACTATATATATATATATATATATATATATATATATATATATATATATATATATATATATATATATATATATATATATATATATATATATATATATATATATATATATATATATATATATATATATATATATATATATATATATATATATATATATATATATATATATATATATATATATATATATATATATATATATATATATATATATATATATATATATATATATATATATATATATATATATATATATATATATATATATATATATATATATATATATATATATATATATATATATATATATATATATATATATATATATATATATACATATATATCTATATATGTATAGTTATGGAACAGAGTCCCACCAAATCTGCGCATTCATCAATTCAACATTTCGACAAATAAGCATATCAACCGACTGCATAGCAACATGCGATTCCACGCGACAAGCCAGTCAACACCACCGAGCATCGAGTAGCAACCATCAGCAGAATTACGTTTACACCGATTCAGCAATTAGTAGGGCATAAGTATGACCGGCAGTCAGAAAATCAGGCAGTTCTAAGTTTAGTTTTACAGTGAATAGTTCAGTTTTAATGTACATTAGAGCTTAAGAATTGAAATAAATGTTTTTTTTATTGTGATCGGACTTCACCGCTCATAATTGGCGCAGCCGTCCGGAGTCGGCTGAGTGATAGTGTGTAAAACAGTGGAAAGTGATAGATTAACAACCTATCTCAAAATGATCTCGCAAATACTGGACAGAAGTGACATAAAGTGCTTATCGATAGTATACGCATCCGCGGCAACAAAGGTTGGAAACCGCCGTTTTAGGAGTCGAAGATCCCCCGCGCACTACACCTGGCGTACCAGCAACGTCAGCCCGACTTACGTGACAACCACGACAGCAGAAAATCGTGAGTATTTTAATCTCCTTTACATCTTGTGAATAACGTAAAACGAAAAGTGCACTACTAGATAGACACATCGTGTTGCGGCAGTTTGCCTAGTGAAATTAAAATCAATCACGTCCCTAACATTGTTAGGTAGAGGAGCGAGACGACACAATTTTGGTGTGCTCCTAGGAAGTGAGATAACACATTTAGTGTGCTTCCATAGAAATTTCGTACTACCAGATAGGCGAAATTTTTTTTTTTTTCTCTCCCCAAAATTCTTATTTTCAAAGTAAAATTTTGTTATCGATTTTTAGGCTAACCCTGATGCCAAAAATCTCTAAGGTAACTGCTTTGAAAAAAACAAGGCAACTGTTGAAATCAGTTAAAGCAAAAATTACTGACAGTAGCACCGAGTCAGAGCTAGATAGCGAGGACAGTGCTGAATTCTCACACATTCCAATTGACGACATACCCGATTTACAAAACCTCTTTTTGCAAGACAGCAAAAAAGAATCCAATAATATGGATCAGCTGGCAGCCGATGTAGGTACACTTACCCGCTTGCTGGAAGAGATGAGAAGACAGCAAGAACAACAACAACAAGTATTAAATGCTCTATCGCAAGGCCAGGCGCAAGCGAATAATGCACAACTAAACACACAACAACGGTTTGCCAATATAACAGTTGACACACTTTTCAAGATACCAGATCCCATTAAATCCATCCCAAAATTCGATGGGAACAGAAAGCAACTTACGGCATGGTTAACAACAGCGGAAAACACGCTGAACGTTTTTAAAGATTTAGTGACGGAAAATCAGTACGAAATATTCGTCACTGCTGTTGTAAATAAAATAGAGGGGAAAGCGAAGGACATTATATGTCTCGCTGGCAACCCGCAAAAATTCGAAGAGATAAAAGAAATTCTAACTAATGCCCTTGGCGATCGTCAAGAGCTTACGTTCTACAAGAGCCAATTGTGGCAAACCAAAATGACTGACAATATGTCAGTACATAAATACTATAATCGTTGCAAAGAGATCTGTCAAAACATTAAGTCTCTTGCAAAACAGAAACCCAAATACAAGGAACATTGGGATGCAATTAATGCATTCATAGAAGAAGATGCCCTGGCAGCTTTTCTCGCGGGCCTCAAAGAACCATACTTCGGATACGCACAGGCTGCTAGGCCAGAAGACATGGAGGCAGCTTATGCCTTCGTTTGCAAATTTAAGTGTAAAGAAGTAACAGCTACCAATATAGAAGCACTATCTAAAAAACCAAGAGATTTTAAATACCAGGAAAGAGGTTATAAAAAACCGCAGTTCGATAAAAATAATGATAAAAAGGTGGAGCCTGCCAAAGATCCTCCACAGCCGATGGACACAAGTTCTGTCAAAAGCAGATTGACTCTTAATAGACGTCAACTTAACAATAACGAAACTGCCCATTCGGATAATAACTCTGAGTCAGAAAGCGAAAGCGATATTGAAGACGTAGACATAAATTTTTGTCTTATCCACAAACAAAGAACAAACACTTGAATTATTTACCATACATACGATGCACAAATAAAAATACTAATCAGATCATTAATATTTTAATAGACACAGGGGCCAACAAAAATGTCATAAAACCTAATATCCTAACAAATATAAAAGCAACCAAAAATACAAAGATAAAAAATGTTTCGGGTTTCCACGAGATTAACCAAAAAGGAAAAGCTAACCTCATTGGACCCGAAGTTCCGATACAAACATTTTATGAACTTGATTTTCACCCTTTTTTTGACGGCCTCCTGGGTTCCCAATACCTAGCAGAAACTGATGCAAAAATTAATTTTGAAAAGGAAACCATTACTCTCGGTAAATTAGTAATACCGTACAAAAAATACTATCCAGCAAAGAAACTTTATTCTCATACGATAGAAATTAACACAACAGGAAATGGTGACTGGCTAGTACCAACTTTTCAAAAACTTTACAAATCAGTAACAATCACACCAGGCCTCTACAAGTCACTCAACAACAAATCAACAATTAAAGTCATAACAGATAAAGAATCCCCACCTGTCATCAAAGAAAAGTTTAAACTCAAAATTAATAATTTCGAAACACTTATCCCCATCCCAATTGAACCAAATAATCAAATTACGGAAAAAACCCTCGAAAACATTATAAGAACGAGTCATTTATCAAGGCTAGAGAAAACAGAGCTTTTTAAAGTAATCCTTCAAAATCAATCCGTTCTTTTGAAACAAAACGAAAAACTAACAGCAACAACCGCAATAAAACACAAAATTGAAACAACCAACGATCAACCCGTATACACAAAATCTTATAGGTATCCACGAGCATTTAGAAAAGACGTAGAAGAACAGATCCAAGAACTTCTCGATAACAATATTATTCAGCACTCAACAAGCCCATATTCATCCCCCATCTGGGTAGTCCCAAAGAAGCCCGACGCTTCTGGGAAACGCAAAGTTCGCGTTGTCATTGATTATAGAAAAGTCAATGAAAAAACAATTGGCGATAAATTTCCTATCCCTCAAATAGAGGACATATTGGACAGACTAGGGAAATCGGAGTATTTCACGACCCTAGATCTGAAGTCAGGGTTCCATCAAATCGAAATGGACCCACGACATCAATCTAAAACCGCTTTTACCACAGACCAAGGCCACTTCGAATTTACTAGAATGCCTTTTGGTCTGAAAAATGCTCCCGCAACCTTTCAGCGGGCAATGAATCATATCCTACAGGATTACATCGGCGAGATTTGCTATGTTTATCTCGATGATATTATTATCATTGGGCATAACCTCAGAAGCCACCTTAAAAATGTTGCGAAAGTACTTCAAAGACTCTCGGAATTTAACTTGAAAATTCAGCTGGACAAGTGCGAGTTTTTAAGACGCGAGGCAGAATTTCTAGGCCATATTATCACACCTCAAGGGGTAAAACCAGATCCCTCCAAGATTCAAAAAATTTTAGAATGGAAACTGCCAACTACGCAAAAGGAAATTAAGCAATTCTTAGGCATCACGGGGTACTATAGAAGATTCATAAAGGATTATGCTAAGCTAGCGAAACCTCTTTCCAAATATTTGAAAAAAGAAGAAAAGGTGAATGTAAACGACGAACTATACAAAAATGGATTTGAAAAATTAAAACGAATCCTAACTTCAGACCAAATCCTCACATATCCAGATTTTAGTGTTCCATTCATTCTGACAACAGACGCAAGTAACTACGCTCTTGGCGCAGTTTTGTCACAAGTACAGAACAAAGTTGAAAGACCGATTGCATTCGGAAGCAGAACACTAAATAAAACTGAAATTAACTACTCAACCACAGAGAAGGAATCCTTAGCAATCATATGGGCTGTGAATAAATACCGCACTTATCTGTACGGGAACAAGTTCACCTTAATAACGGACCATAAACCGTTGACTTTTATAAAAAACTCAACCAAAAACTCAAAATTATTGAGATGGCGGCTAGACTTGGAGAATTTCGACTACGAAGTTCAGTATCGTCAAGGAAAAACGAACGTGGTTGCTGACGCCCTCAGCAGAAAAATTGAAACCAATTTAGACATGCAAAGTAATATACATCCTCTCCTTTCAGGTAACCCTAGCACTTCCGTAACGAAAAATGATGGCCAAACAGGAAACCCACAGTTAGATAACGTTAATATCAGTAATAATGATAACACTTCACTTTCAGAAAATATCTTCATCGAGCCTAATAATAGCCTTTGTATTGAGAACATTGACACCAATAATAATGAGAGCTCTTCAATTTCAGACACCACTAGTGAACCAGAAGAACCAGAAACTGCATCCCAACAGAATAACCACCCATCTACTAATAACACGGACGCCGACAACACATCAGACTCTCAAACGGTACATTCCGCCGATACTTCCGACGATTTCTATATTCATTTTACAGAGAATCCAATCAATTATTATAGAAATCAGATAATATTCAAAATCGCTAATATCGAAACCACAATTACTGAAACACCTTTCGTGAATTACCATAGAGCAATTATTTGCAAGCAAGAATTTACAGAAGACATTATTGTGGATACATTAAAACGATTTCACAACGGCAAACAAAGCGCTATCAATGCACCGGAATGCATAATCAATATAATTCAAGAAGCGTGTAGAAATCATTTTAACGATTCCAGTCTTTTTGTCATGACACAATTCGAGGTGGAGGACATTTTTCCGGAAGACAGACAAAACATTATAATAGCAAAAGAACATGAGAGGGCCCATCGAGGTACATCAGAAGTTGAAAACCAAATCAAACGAAGCTATTTTTTTCCAAAAATGCATAAGAAAATACGAATATTTATAGATACATGGAACATTTGTAAACATCATAAATATGAGCGCAAACCCTACAATATAAAGATTTCTCCCAGACCTATAACTGATAAACCTCTAGACAGAATTCATATGGATATTTTTTCAATCGATAAAAACAGTTTCTTATCGGTAGTAGACGCATTCAGTAAACATGCACAAATGATTCCTATAGAAACAAAAAACCTAATAGATGTAAAAAACGCTCTTGCACAGTATTTTAGTTCATTTGGAATCCCCCGAGAAATAATTACTGATCACGAAACCACATTCAGATCAATTGATTTAAAAAATTACTTAGACGGCCTAGGCACAGCTTTGAAATATGCATCATGCTCTGAATCAAATGGCCAGGTCGAGCGAACACACCTCACGATAATTGAACTGGTAAACACTAATAAACACAAATTCCCAGATCTAAATTCCCAGGCATTAGTACTTTTGGCAATATCATTATACAATAGCACTATTCATAGCTCTACTGGTTTTACACCTAATGAAGTATTATTTAATCAGAATAATATTTATAATCAAGAAGACAGAGACAAAAACCGAGAACAAATATTTAAGAAAGTCAAGTCAAATCTTAAAGAAGCAAGCAAAAATCAAGAGAAACAAAACAAAGTCAAAGAGGACGCACCTCATATTCAGGAAAACCAAGATGTGTATGTAATACCCAATATTCGTAAGAAACTTGATAAAAGAGCCACGAAAGTTACTGCTAAAGAAGTAGGAGAAAAAACTTTTAAAAATAACAAAGGAATTAAAAGACACAAAAATAAGATCAAACGACTCAGGGAAAAATGATCTAATAACTAATCAATTCTTAAACTCTAATAAACATTAAAACTGAACTATTCACTGTAAAACTAAACTTAGAACTGCCTGATTTTCTGGACCCCGGGCATCATTATGCCCCCCAAATTGCGGAACGGGGGAAAAGGAATTTTGGGGGGGGGGGTGCCGGGGCTCGGGGGGGGTGACGGGGCGTCGCGTGGGAACGCAAGTGGCTATGGCGCGGGGGGGATGGGTTTTTGTGTATGGGTGGGATGGATGCATGGGCAGGGGGGGGGGACTAATCAATTCCTTAAACTATATATATATATATATAAACTATATATATATATATATATATATATATATATATATATATATATATATATATATATATATATATATATATATATATATATATATATATATATATATATATATATATATATATATATATATATATATATATATATATATATATATATATATATATATATATATATATATATATATATATATATATATATATATATATATATATATATATATATATATATATATATATATATATATATATATATATATATATATATATATATATATATATATATATATATATATATATATATATATATATATATATATATATATATATATATATATATATATATATATATATATATATATATATATATATATATATATAAATATACACATATACAAAACCCTTAGCTGGCGTTCTTTGTCATCTCTTGACCCATGGAAGCATGAGGTAGGAACTTGTGAGGACCAGTGCTATGTTGCGGGGACGCACGCTCCATCCCAGTTGTCTACTCACCATTTTGCAGCCCGTCGTGTTTGCGGAGCAAATTGGTAGAAAACGCCGCCTGTGAAAACAAGAAGACCAGAATCATCCCAAGTTACCTGCTGCTGGCCATCCGCAACGACGAGGAGCTTTGAAAAAACTTTTCTCCGGTTTGACCATTTCACAGAGTGGTATCCTGCCAAACGTCCTGCCAAACGTCCTGCAGCTCAAGAAGACTGATAATTTCAATTGCGAACCATGTTCCCTCCGTAAACAACTGAAATCCGTCCTTTTCAGGACGATCAAATCAATTTACCGACTAAAGAGTATGTTTGATTGGAATATCTCTTGAGCTCATCAAAATGTTCATTACCACGCACCGGTTTAACATGGCGTTGCTTAAAAGGCAGCGTCCCAGAGAAAATGGCCAAATCAATCGCCCACGTCATCTTCGTGGTCAGCGGCGTCACTCATCGTTCAAGCGATGGTCATGAAGTGAGGGTTCGATTACCGTTACAGCCAGTGGAAATTTTCGCAAACCGAAAATGTCCATACTGGTCCACTGGGTGTTAGGATAAGTTGGTCGTTGTAATTCGCTCTATGTTCAATGTCCAGTCTGTACAACCTAGAGTTGAATACGGTGTAAATGTCTATTTTTATCGTAGTATTACGTGCTGCCAAACACCCAGGCCGCCCGCAGCCCAAGAAGACCGAGACAAAATTTCAATCGTGAACGTAAACAAACTAAGTAAACAACTAAGATCCGTCCTATTCAGGACGACCAAATCAATTTACCAACTAAAGAGTATGTTTGAGAGAAATTTCTCTTGAGCTGTTCGAAATTTTCATTACCACTCACCGGCTTGAAAAGCCAGGTCCCGGAGAAAATTTCCCGAACTTTTCATTACCACGCACTGGTTCAAAATGGTGTTGCGTAAAAAGCCGCGTCCCGGAGAAAATGGCCAAATCAATCGCTCAAGTCATCTTCGTGGTCAAGTGGTTAGAGGCGTCATCCGTCGTTCAAGTGATTGACATGAAGTGAGGGTTCGATTCCCGCTCCAGCCAATGGAACTTTTTGCAAAACGAAAATGTCCATACTGGTCCACTAGGTGTTAGGTCAGTTGTTCGTTGTAATTCGCTCTATGTTTAGTGTCAATTTAAACACAGGATCCATTTAACATTTACAAGTACGTTGAACATTCAACAAACAAAATATTATTAACAGTTAATTCGACCCAAACTGCAGTTTCTATAAATTTTCGTGAAGAACCAATAGTGAAGCCTCTCACTGTTAGACTGAATAAAAAATAGTAGAAATTTATTAATTCAATTACATCAATTTGTTCACATCAACATTACACAGAGGATCAACAGATGATGCAGATGTGTGCATGATGATGCTAGCATACATGCTCAATGTGTAAAACTGGTGATCCCAAACTAAGGCAATACCAGTGCCGGCCTCGCCCGAATGCAGTTCAAATATGGATAGGGTAGGAATGTGTTGACGTTTATTTGGACGTTTTATTGGAAGCCGAGACCACCGCTGCACTTACACGAGAAATCACTGGGATGTTTGATAGCAAGATTGGGTGGCAGCAGGGTTCGTTTTGGTAAACGATAAGCTGATTTCACGCTTCGTTGAGTAAAATATTTAAATATTAGTACCGATTTCTGATTTGAACCGATTTATACCCACAGTAGAGATGCTATTGGGGCCACTCACTAAGTGTGATGGTGGTTTTTCATTTGAAAAACAAGGTAATTTTTTATAATGCTGGAAATCCGATGTGAACCGAGTTCAACCAATAATAAGGATGCTATTGGAGACACTCACAAAGTGTGATGGTGGTTTTCCGTTAGGAAAACAGGGATAATTTTATTAACGCTTGAGAGACGCTTTGCTGTTTTCTTACTGTGCTCACTCGATCACTCGTATCACCTAATTATAGATAACCGAAGCAATACGAGACCCGCCATGCTCGATAGCAAAATAGTGCGTAATAAAGCAACGACACAACCTTTCACAGCCGATGCTTCAACCAAACTCTTTTTTCCTAACTCTCAATTTTTACTACTGTATCCTACAATCTATTGAACTACTGTAACTAATATCTGTATCAATCAAATTGAAGTTTCTAAAGAACAATCTATGCTAATCCATTAAAAATTGCAATTGAGGGATTTGGTAAAAATAAGAGTCCGTAGAAGCATTTCGTGCCTTCTGGCAACTTAATGTTTCTATTGATGTCCATGCTCATCAAACGCATTGGTCTTATATAAAATGATTTCTCCGATCCGCTCAACCAATCGCAATGTTTTGTGATATATTGGACGGATTATTATTATTTGAGATAACTAAATGCAGACGTCTTCCAAATTTGGCAGATCGAAAAGCAATCGTTGGAGAGCTTAAAGGCGGGCCGGAAGATTCGATGTGCTACCTTTTCCTTAAAGATTTAATCTGTTTCTATGGAAGAAAAACGCACCGAAAACGTCTAACATCGCAACAGGGGAGACAAATAAAGGATGTCCGGAAAGTAAAAAAAAAAAATATATTTAAAAGAATTATTTTAGGTGGTGTTTACGTTGGTTTGGGGGGGGTGTTGTGGGTGTGGTTCGGTGTGTTTTGGGTGATTTTGGGGTTTTCTTTTTTTAACGTGGTGAGGTTTGGGGTTTTTTTGGGGTTGGGGGGATAGAGATGGGTGAACGCTCACGAGCCGCTTATTTGAGCCGGCTTGTCAAAAAGAGTGAACGAGCCACGGCTCTATGAAATAGAGCCGCGGCTCTCAAATACGCTTGCTGTCAAATTGAACGGCGGCTCACTAAGAGAATGACGGTAAGAACCGACAAGACAAATACGAAACGAACCTCACGAACCATCGAACGGCTCTAGCAATTTGAGCCGCTGCTGGCTGTTATTCGGTCTTTTTTATTGGTATTAGTGTTCGTTCGTAGGCATTTTTTTCTCTTGCTTATGCGCTATACCACCGAACCAAGAGCCGAGAAAGAAAACATTCACCAGTTCCATTCCCATTCAACTTAACAGATTTCTCTATGCCTGTTTCTCGCCTGTTCCCTCTTCTGTCTGGTCCGTGAGTGGAAAAGAGCTAGACTCAAAAAAGCAACACCCAGCCCAAATGAATGAGTGCTGCTGATTCAACGAAATTGCGTTTCTATGTTTTGCCGGAGTCGTGAAATCGTTTTTTCGCTTCGATACTCGATCAAGTGAGGTGTACTGCGGTACTGCGGATATTTGAAACCCTTTTGTAGTGAACTAGAGCGTGCGTTGGAGGATTAAATTGACATTATTGAAAACATTCTTTATCAGGCTGAAATCGGAAGTGTAAGTGAAAGTTTTTTTTAAATGATCATCACAATTTTTCATAAAATTCGTCTTCTTTAGGGCTGCTGTCATGTCGGTCAGTACAAGTGCGATTTGGTATCACTTCGATCGGAAGGATAATGGTAACGGGAAAGTCTCGGGGACATGCCACTACTGCAAAAAGAGTTTGGCATTGTCTGGAGGATCGACGGGAAATCTGAGGCATTTATCCATGGTTCATCCGACAATATCCATTGATCGGGTAGAACAACCAGTGCCTGGTAGAAGGTCCGTGCAACCTTATGCGACTGTAGAAAGGCCCACGGCCACACAAGGATCATCCGGGTCACAAGATAATGAATCAACCGTAAGTGCTTTCTCGTCTATACATCCTGTACGCCCCCAACGAACTCCTCAGTCGTTGATGACCATCAAGCCCATGCCAATCCAAAAAAGCAGGTCATTTGACATTCAACTACTCAAGATGATCTGCAAGGAATTTCACCCCTTGTCTCTTGTTGAGGACGTGGAATTCATTAAATTTGTAGGAATGCTGTGTCCGTCCTACAAACTTCCAAGCCGGAAAACACTCACAAATAGCTTGTTACCGGCTGTTTATAACGACCTTCTAGCTGCAGTTCAAAAGCAGTTACTTGACGCTCCAGCAGTTTGTATTACATGTGATGGTTGGACCAGCATGAATAACACAAGCTTTTACGCGTTGACTGCTCATTTTTTCGACTCAAATACGAAACTCAAATCTATCTTGCTAGAATGCTCGGAATTTCCCGGTAGACATACGGCGGAAAATATTTCTGTGTGGATTACAGCAGTCTTGACACGGTTTTCCATCAATTTTAAAATAACAGCCCTCGTTACTGATAATGCGGCAAACATGAAACTTACTGCCACACTGCTCAATATTCGTCATTTGGGGTGTTTTGCACATTCACTCAACCTCATCGTCCAGGCAGCCATTTCCTCATCTATGAAAGTCGTCGTGGATAAAAGCAAAGCAATCGTTCAATACTTCAAGCAAAGTAGCCATGCTCTTAGCAAGCTGCATGAAATGCAGGAGAAGTTGAACAAACCGAAACTGAAATTGAAGCAAGACGTTCCAACTCGTTGGAACGCCACTTATGATATGTTGCAGCGATTGCTACTCAATAAGGAGGCTGTCGTATCTACTTTGGCACTCTTGGAGTCAAACTTGTCCTTGGAATCTCATGACTGGATTACCATTGAACATTCCGTGAAAATTCTTAAAGTATTCTACGATGTAACGATTGAAATATCAGGGGAAAAAACAGTATCGCTTTCTAAGACTGCTGTGCTTTCCCGATTAATGATTCTTCATGTTCGACAGTATATGGAGCGGGAAAAATCACTTCCGGAGGTCATTGGACAACTTTCTGAACAATTGATTGCGGGGCTGGTGAAGCGGTTTTCTGGTCTGGAGACAAACGAACTAGTAGCCCATTCGATATTACTCGATCCTCGCTTCAAAAAGCAAGGGTTTGGAGATGACAGCAAATACAAAAACGCATATCAGTCGTTGACGAGGAAGCTTAGAATGACAGCCGTAGAACCGACGTCTGTGGAGCAACCAGATAAAGCCACCGGTGATGAAGCACGGTCGTCGTTGTGGGAGGATTTTGACGATCTGGTCGGGAAATTACAAGCCTCGCATGATCCATCGGCTGCTGCAATCGTAGAGGTTGTATATATATTTATATATATATATATATATATATATATATATATATATATATATATATATATATATATATATATATATATATATATATATATATATATATATATACAGCGATTCCACGGGAAAAGAATAGAGTTGAAAAAAAAAGTTGTCCGATTTTGCTCAAAATCGCTTGGTATGTTCTTCATCGAAAATAATAAGACCCGTATTTTTTTATTTTTTTATTAGGATGACCATGTTCGATATAGGGTTACCAGAAAAATCGACATTTTTCAAAAAAATTTTTTTATTTAAAAAAAATCATAACATCTGAACTACTGGGTCGATTTGCAATGTCTTTCTATGAATAGAAAGCTCATTATTTTTAAATTTTTATTTAAAATATTGATTAAAATAATTAATGTACTTAAATTTGCTAAAATGGTCAAAGTATTTGTTTTTTATGATTTTCGAAATGTTGGACCACAACGACTATTTATTTTTATATTTTTTTATCAAAATTCAAACATTTTTACATAACATATCAAAAAATCTGAAATGTTCATCGAGCCGTTTTTGAGTTATATTTTTTTGAAAATTTCAAGTTTTTTTTTCCCATACACACATGGAATGAGCATCATTTTCCATCAATTCAAAATAACTGCGGGAATTATTTCATTGTAGTTATTTTATTTTAAATCAAAAGTAGCTGAACATATATTCAACGAAACTAAATGTAGCGGAAAGCATAGCAATCCACAAACAAAATCCCAAAAACTTGCTTAGCAAGGGTCAAGGAAACGGATATTCGTGGCTGTTTAAATTTATACCTTCATCACAAAAACAACTAACTAAACAACACAACACCAATTTGACTACCTTCAAACGAAGTAATAATGAATAACCTTGTTGGTATCAAACAACATTTTAGGTAACAAACAAACACATAAACACACTCAAGTACCTCCCCTACCTCACACACTGCGGTACCAACAAACCTACTATAAATACTAGACCTACTGTGATGTTCCCTTCAAGTCGAGCACTCGAAGTCTGTAAGTAAGCTTCCAGTAGAATTAAAAGGAATTTGCTCGCGTGTACTAGCAAAAATTTGAGAAAAGTGTTTCAATGTTTTATTTTTTATTTTTAAAAAGTGATCAAATGAAGTGTTAATTTTAAACGTTTAATACAATGAAGCACGAATGCTCAAATTGCCATGTTTGGAGTAATAGTTACAAGAAAGTTACTCCTAAACTATATGGTTGTGCAGCGGAAAGGAGAATAAAATTGGGTAAAAACTGTTTCTCCAATTGTAATACCTGCTATTGCAGACTTTATCGCTTTATCAAGAAAGAAAACGAGCCAGCAACTCCAAGTGCAGTTAATCTAGAATGTGGAAATCAAGAACTCACCGTTTCTGAACCATCGAAACTTGATGATCTCGCCGTTGCCGGACCATCAGCCACCACTAATTTCGCCGTGGCCGGACCATCTAGAGTGAACAATTTCGCCGCACCAGCAAACATCAATAATGGTGGTTTCGAAATAATCGATCCCAATACCGCTAGATCATCGGAAATTGACGCTGTTCCTAGTGTTGGTAAGTAGAATAATCTCTTCTTTTTGTTTATTCAGACGTCATGATTTGCTACGTTATACAAGTTGTACTCGATTATTCAGAAAATTTAAAAAAATATCAGTTCCGTATAATCTTACCTAATCCGACCTGGTAGCTCAATTTGTAGAGCAGTTGCCTATCATACTTCAAATAATCGAATACAATCACTTCAAATAATCGAATACAATCTGTATATTACATTATACAAATAAAAATGTTCCTAACTAATTGTGATATTTTTCCATCTTGTTTTCAGAATCTTTGTTTTTTTTTGTGACGCTTAAGGAGGTGTTCTAAAGCGAAACGCTTCAAAAGCAAGTTTACAAGGCCATCATATTACAACTGCATACGAACTTTACTCTTGGGCTGTTTCTAAAGTAGATTCCAAAATATATTACGAGTTTTTCTCGGAAAAAGATTACAATGCAATGGAAAAAAAAAATAAAGAACCGTTATACTCGTGTAAAACAAATCTCTGGGACACAATCGTTTCATTACTTTAAGCCACAAAGTGAAAATTACATTATCGTGAAATGGTTTTCGTTTTCAGATGAAGAAAAGTGCGTTAAATTGTAAGAATTTTGCTATGTAATATTTTTTTTTTGATGAATTATGCAAAATCAAAATCATTAAATAATCAAATTAAATGCTGAGTTTTAATTGAAGGTAATCTGAGAAAACCCTTGCTAACCCTTGTAGTCTAAAGCTTTGAGATTTGAGCTCCAATTCCTTAATATAGCGGAGCCTGGTCCAATCCCGACCCTGCGGCCAATTCCGACCTCCCAAGATTCTCTCAGACAGCGCTTGTTGCCAAATTTGGAAAATGATGCTCATTCCATGTGTGTATGGGCAAAAAACTTGAAATTTTCAAAAAAATTTAACTCAAAAACGGCTTTATGAACATATAAGATTTTTTCATATGTTATGTAAAAATGTTTGAATTTTGATAAAAAAATATAAAAATAAATAGTCGTTGTGGTCCAACATTTTGAAAATCATAAAAAACAAATACTTTGACCATTTTAGCAAATATAAGTACATTATTTATTTAAATCAATATTTTTTATAAAAACAAAGAATAATGAACTTTCTGTTCATAGAAAGACATTGCAAATCGACCCAGTGGTTAAGAAGTTATGATATTTTTTAAATATTGTTTTTTGAAAAATGTCGATTTTTCTGGTAATCCTATATCGAACATGGTCATCCTAATAAAAAAATAAAAAAATACAGGTCTTATTATTTTCAATGAAGAACATACCAAGCGATTTTGAGCAAAATCGGACAACTTTTTTTTTCAACTCTATTCTTTTCCCGTGGATTCGCTGTATATATATACATGTATATAAAAATATATATATATATATATATATATATATATATATATATATATATATATATATATATATATATATATATATATATATATATATATATATATATAAATATATATATATAAAAAAAAAAAAAAAAAAAAAAAAAGAAAAAAAAAAAAAAAAAAAAGGGAGATGATACGCTGTACCCTGAAATAGAATAAATATTATAATGTAAATGTAGAACAAAACATGCTAAACTATACACAAACCTTTTATATTCTACTTACCTAAAACACAGTTCCTTGTTCAACTCACACATTGACCACATACACGAGACTCCCTATTCGACGATCACCTCACAATAGGACATATATTCCACAATGTAAATGAGAAACAATAAATCAGTTTGAATTCGACTATCGTACAGAACACACGCTGCATATCTGCATATCACGGTTAAATAATATACCGGTCATTCGTCGTCTCGATAGTCAGTTCGCCACAAATTCCCATCCACCTGTGAAGTACCTTCTTCATCCAAGGCTGTCAGGCATTGAAGATCGCCAATCCGTCGAAAACTAGTGCGCGGTGAGAAGTCGCGCCTACAGAATTTGGTGCCGAAACCCGGGAATTGTGTTGCAGAAATTACTCGAAGGTAGCCATTGTTCTCGTTGTCTGGGCTACGTTGCTGCATTGTGGTGCCTATTGTTCCTGTGCGTCGCAGTGAAATACCATCGGAGTGGATCGATTAATCTTCGAGACCGCTCAACCCATCTCGGCACTGTGATTTATCTGGATTTTTGGACCATTTGCAGCCTTCAATACCACACTAGGAAAGCCACGGACGAGTAACGAACGACGATAGTAAGAAACCATTCGTCGATACCAGGTGGGTGATATCGTTTCTATTGTCTCGAGCACAATGAAAAAACGTGCTTCTCGATCTGGAGCTGCGAGGACAGCAAAATTGAAAACGCTTTTGCGGCAAAGAGCGAACATTTTGGGCTCTGCCGCGTTAATTAAGAAGTTCGACGATGAATATCAACATGGTCAAATCCATCACCTCAAAGTGAGGATTGAAAAGCTCGATCGTTTGTGGACTGATTTCGCTCGAGTCCAAGACGAAATCGAAGAATTGGAACCTGGGGTCGCGGGCGACGAAACTGATGACGATGAGGATCCAGTTATGTCGACTGAACGAATTCAGTTTGAGAATTTGTATTTTGACCTCAAAGCATCCCTGGTTAGCAAGATTCCTGCCGAGCCCCATCCCTCCAGTCCATCCGTCAGTCGTCCTCCGGTGCAACCAATGCATTCTGTGCGGTTGCCGGAGATCAACATTCCAGACTTTCATGGCAATCCATCTAACTGGGTTGTATTTCGGGACATCTTTCGGTCCATGGTTCATGAAAGCAATCACCTCTCGTCGGTGCAGAAGATGCACTATTTGAAGGCGGCTCTCAAAGGCGAAGCCGCACGAATCATCGCCAATCTTGAGGTGCACTCTGAAAACTATTTGATCGCTTGGAAATCGGTTTGTGAGCGATATGATAACGAAAATCTTCTTCGGAAGCACCATTTCGCAGCTCTTTTTGCAATTCCTACCGTAAAAAGAGCTTCCTCGTCGTCGTTATACGAACTCGTCGATGAGTTCGATCTTCATGTGGGTATGTTGAGAAAGCTGAATACGCCAGCTGACTTGTGGGATACTGTGCTGGTTGAAACTCTGAGCAAGCGTTTAGATCCCGCTACTCAAAGGGAATGGGAGAACAGTTGTGACGAGAACGTGCGTCCGTCTTACCAGCAGTTAGTTGAGTTTGTGCGGAAAACGTCGCGAATTCTTCAATCCGTCAAATTATTACAGAACCCCAGTCCCACTCCAACTTTCGAATCTAGGCCCTCGAAAAATAAATCGATTTCCACCCACATTGCAACTGAGGTTGCTAGCAAATGTCAACTTTGCAAGGAAGCCCATCCCCTTTTCAAATGCGATCAGTTTGTCGGCATGGAGGTGAAGCAACGCTTTGAGCTGGTGAAGAAAAACGGACTCTGTATTAATTGCCTGAAGGGATCACATCTCGCGAAGAACTGTAGCAGTGGAGGATGCAGGAACTGCGCGAAGAAACATCACACTCTTCTGCATCTGCCACCGCTAACCGCGGGCGCTAAGCCGCAATCACAAACGACATTACTTTGTTCCACCGCTAAAGGTGAAGTGATTTCCTCAGAGCAACAACAAGTTTCATCGAGTTCAGCCGCATCCGTATCGCAATCGATTGCTTCACCACCATCGCGTGTGATACCGCCATCCGTCGTGGCTAATCAATCCGGTTCGGTTAACACGTATTCGTATTCGGTCGTCGTTGCTCCCTCCCCGTCGCCGGTTAAGCCGTCCGTTCCGCGTTCGATCGCTAAACCTCTCGATTTGGACTCTTCTCCTGTAGCCTCCTACGTTGCTCCGCAAAGCGGATCTAGTAATGCACCCAACGTGGAAGTCTTTTTGTCGACAGTGGCCATAAAGGTGAAGGACATGAACGGGAATCACCACTACGCTCGTGGGGTTCTGGATAGCTGCTCCCAAGCTAACTTCATTTCCGAGGCTTTGGTGCGTAAACTGGAGTTGAAGCGTGACAGAATCAGCATCGACGTAAGTGGTATTGGCCAAGGAATCGTCCACATCCGCTCCAAGGTAGTTGTTAAAATCTCGTCTCGCTTTGGTGGATTCGAATACCTTCTCGATTGCCTCGTCATACCACAAATCACAGTTACTCTCCCTAGCAAGCACATCGATATTTCTGGATGGAATCTTCCGAAAAATGTTCCTCTCGCAGACCCTAGGTTCAACATTAGTTCGGGGGTCGATATTCTGGTAGGGGGAGAACTGTTTTATTCGCTTATGGAAACACACAAGATCAGTCTGCCTACCGGTTACCCGATGCTCCAGAGGACAGTTTTTGGGAACGTCGTTGCTGGGTGACTTTCCGAAGCCTCCCAAACTCCATGCATCTGTGTAATCAGCGTGACTGCTAGTCTCGACAGTAAGCTGCAGTGGTTTTGGGAAGTCGAGAACTTCGACGGTTATAAGGCGATGACTCCGTTGGAAGAAGCCTGCGAGGAACACTTTCGTAGGACAGTGACTAGGACAAGTGATGGTCGCTACATGGTTCGCCTTCCTGTACGCGAAGAAATGCTTGCGATGTTGGGAGATTCTTTTTCGGTGGCGCAACGTAGATTTTGGGCGTAAGAGCGGAAATTTCGGGTTAACTGCGAGTTAAAAAGTGAGTAAGTAGAGTTCATGGAAGTGTACGAAGCATTAAGCCAAATGAAGTTGAGTCCTCGCGTCAAAAATTCCCAGTTTGTCCTGTCCTACTATGCCATATTCCGTCTCGATAGCTCCACCAAGAAAACCCGTGTCGTCTTTGACGCCACCTGCAAGATCAGTTTCCAACTGTCGTTGAATGGCGTGCTGCTTGTTAGTCCGACTGTTTAACCACCCCTCCATCCCATCGTCCTCAGTTGGCGGATTCCTCGGTTCTTCTTCAAGGCAGATGTAGAGAACATGTTTTGCCATCGTGGTCCCATCCTCTAGACCGGAGCCCATTCCAACAAGCTCAATCGGTTCCAACTTACTACGATTACATACGTGACCTGATGCGCACCATACCTTGCAACTCGTGTGCTAAGCCAACAGTCGGAAGTCGAATGGCACCAATTTCCCCTCTATGCGGATATTGTCTTAAAAAGCTTCTACTATGGCAATCGGGATAAGACGATCTAGAAACTGCAATTGAATCCACCAATCAACTGGTGGAACTTCTGAATCTCACGGGTTTCATCCTAAGAAAATGGAACTTGATTGATCCACGGATTCTAGCTCATCTGCCTGACGAAATAAAGGAGCTCTCGCCAGAAACAGAAATCGACGGTGCTGGAACCGTGAAAATATTGGGCCTTCTATATGCGCACAGCACAGATGACGTTGGTTTCAAAATCCCGTCTCTTCCTCCATTGAACAAGATTACAGAGAGGGTGCTGGCCTCCGAAATGGCGCAGTTATTCGACCCGCTGGTACTAATAGGGTCAATGGTGATGAGTGCTAAAATGTTCATCCAGAAGCTATGGGCGACTCACATTTCTTGGGATGAAGAACTTCTCAAGAATCTCCGAGATTGAGTTGACAAAACTTAAGATTCCACGACGCGTATTCACAAACTCTTACAACAGTTACGCCTTGCACTGCTCTTGCGATGCTTCGGAAGACCACTACGGCGCATGCATCTACGTGGTATCGTCAGATGCAGCTACAATGCATTGCAGCCAGCTACTAATCGCCAAATCTAGAGTACTAACGCTACGTGGACTTACTACCCCCAAACTAAAGCTGTGCGCTGCTGTATTGGGGTGTCAGCTTATGAAGCAAGTTCTAAGCACAACAATGTTCGCCGGATCGGCAACGTTCTGGTCGGGTTCCAGTCTAGTCACTGGATCGGATATCCACCAAATGCGAGGAAAGTGTTGAATATTTAGGATAGCGGAACTTCAAAAACTATCACACAACGACTCCTGGTGGCATGTTCCATCGCAACTGAACCCAGTGGATCACATATCCCGCGGTGTCTTGCCAGCAGAAACACTCGAATGTCGGTTTTGGTGACATGGGTTTGATTATCTCATGTAGGCTGTCGAATTTTTGCAAGAAGATATTGTTTCTCTCACTCGTGTGAAACGGAAAACACGTGAACTGGAAGTTCGTCAAGTTGTCAGATTTGCAGCTACGCAAGTTGTTCACTCCATGATTCTTCGATCCCTGACCTGGGCAGGGTACTCCTTGTAGTAAGATACTGCTTTCGATTCTATCACAACGCCTGAAACCTAACTGAAAGTCGCAAAGTTGGTCTTCTGCAGCCTGTTGATGTACATTACTCGCTAAAGTCACTCATTCGATCCATTGGAGGAACCGAGCTACCTCCAGAGATCCGTTATCTCTCCGCAAACGCTCATCAGCAGTTAAAAAGTGAGGATCGAAAGCTACAATCGTCGTTCAAGACTCTAAACCCATTTTGGGACAGCTTTGGACTTTTACGCTTAGGAGCAATTCCTCGAACAGTTCTCTACAGAAAAGTGGAACGGATATTGCCTGGAAA
>JAHHFK020004703.1:0-20285 GCA_024533555.2 Aedes koreicus
GAAAATTACAAATTCCATCTGTCTTCATCTCTTGTCGTTATTTTGTGCTACTGTGTTACGAACGGGCACTATGTCGGCAGCCGAGGAGTCCGTCCTTCTTTGAAGCGAAGCCGAAAACGTGGGCAGAGCCATGAAGATGGAAATATCCACCGAATGGTGATAAAACAAATCGTCATGAAGATCTTCTATTAAAATTGAACGTTATTTGTAGGCTATAGAACGGTCCGGTTGATCTTAAGATGATGGCACCTAATAAGACCTAATGGTTTGCTGACCAGTTTTTTGTTGGCATGGGAATCAATTGGAATAAGGAGTGTATCGAAAAGTAGTTATAAACTTCCAAATAATAAAATAGGCATGAAAACATGGTTAAAATTAACATACTATTTCCAGTTTATTATAGCTTAACATGTTTACAAAAGATTCAAACAGGTTTCCCTTAGTCATCATGTTCAGTTCTGTAGAATGCCCGTACCTTTGATTTGACACCTGCCATCAAATTCTGCACAGTGACCTTTGTGCACTTCCTGGATGCCGCTGCCCAATTTTTCTTAAAATCGGTCATGTTTTTTTGCGACACTGTACCATCCTTCTTAAATATACGCTTGACTATTGCCCAATAGCGTTCGATCAGTCGCAACTGGGGACAGTTTGGTGGGTTGATGTCTTTTTCTACGAACTTGATGTTATTCTCCGTCAGCCACTGCTTAAGAGAGTGGATTTGGCGTAATGTGCCGATGCCAAATCTGGCCAGAAGAGGAGGGGACTGGTGCTTTCGCCACAATGGTAGCAACCTGTTCTTCAAACATTCCCTTTTGATAAATCTCAGCATTTATAGTTCCTTTTGTAGAAAAATTGAAGAACGCAAGCCACATGTGCAAATAGCTTGCCAAATGAGCACCTTCTGACCGAACTTCTCCATCGCAACAGTCGTATCTGCGGTTGGCACACGTTCCCCAACAGATTTAGTATAAAAAACTGCGGCCCTGGTAGCGTTCTTGAATCTTCCGTTTCAGCTCCATTTCGGTTCTATTTCTAATCCGTTTTGAATCCATTTCAATTCCGTTGCTGTTCCATTTCGGTGTAATTTCAATTTAACTCAAGTTCAATGCAAGGTCTGGACGGGACAAACTATCAAAGTGACTTTGAAATGAATTTACAAATAAACTAACTACAATAATTAATGAAATATGTAATAGCTAAGACAACCATACCCATACTGTATACTGACATACTGCATCATCTGACTATTAATAACTAACTCAGTCCTGCATTCAATTCTTATCACTCAATCATCCGCACAGTTAAGAAATCGAACTAGTTATAGAACCTACAAAGCAGTAAGACAAAACATTTAACGACAACATATAAGAGACAAAACAGGTAATCTTGATAAGTAACAATTTTTTTTTATATATATTTTTAATGCTGAATAACTTTGTGGTTAAGTTGGAGTCATTCGAAATTTTTGGTAAAAAAAAAACGGTCGTTGTGATAATATCACCAATAATTTCACATGCACGCTGCATGTCATCAAACACTATAATCTTCTTTGTCTTCTCTTTTTCATACTAACTCTCAAGAGTGGCTGTGAAATTCATGAATTCTATGAAGTGCCTAGCCATGGTTTGGGCCTTAGGTAGTAAGTATATGAGAAGACAAAGACCCGCATCATTGAGTTAAGCTCTTCAAAATCATCTGACCATTAATAACAAACTCAATCCTACCTTCTAACACTTACCGCTGAATCATCAAAACAATTTAGAAACAGAACTAGACGTAGAACCTGCTATTCAGTGAGATAACAACATCTAACAACAACATAAACGAGACACAACAGAAAACTAATTGCATAACTAACAATAGTACAAGAGTAATCAACGAATTCATATATCTCTGTGAGACCACTTGATGTAATTGAAATTGATTTGGAGTTACTATGAAATGTATAGAACGTGTGTAAATAAATACAGATTAACCAAGGAAACAAATAGAAATACAGTATCAAACACATAAATAGACCATAACAACATACAAATTATTAAAAATAAAACAAGACACAAAAATACTCCGTTCACGAAACGAAAACGAAAGAATCTCTTTTATTAAAACTATTTGAATCTTCACGATAAAAACAGTGACCAAATGGGCACCATAGCCTAGGAACGTCTGTGTGTTGATTTAAAATAGAGGCTCATAGAAGCGAATTTTACCAATAAAAGGGTCCAGTGCAGATTAAAAGTAAGGACCTGCTACCACTGTGACACCTGTAAAAAAAAAAAAAAAAACAAGAAAACCCGCAAACCCCCCACACAAAAGGAGAAAAAAAAAAAAAGCCAAAACCAAAAAAAAAAAATATCTTTTTTTTTTCTCCTCCTCTACCACAAAAACACAACCAAAAACAAACCAGGCGGTCGGTGATTGCTCGGTGGTGGCGTGTCTCTCCCGCCCCTCCCCCGCCCGGCAAGACACGCGGGGGGCGGGGCCCGGACCCCCCCCCCCCCCGCCCCACCCCACCCCTTCTCCTCCCCTTAATTTATTTTTTAAATCTTGCTGGACCTTCCTTGCGAGTAATGACTCCACTTTCTGAGGTTCTTCAGTGGTTTGAAAACCTTCCATGCACGTAATAGCAAGACTTAGTTTTGTGATAAGTCGTAGCCAGTCAGCAGAATCTCTAATAAGTTTATTGTAGTCCGAAAACCTTTCTACAAAATTCTTAATTAAGTCTCCCTTGCTGGACATGAAACATATGTTTTGCATCTCTTGAGGTGATTGATGTGGAATTGGGTCCTATCTCCATTGATGCTTGGGTGTCATCAGCCAATCAGGTCCAGTCCACCAAAGTTTATTGTTCAGGATTCCGTTTGGAAGAATTCTACGAGATATAAGGTCAGCAGGATTAGTTTTACCTAACACATATGACCCTAGCTAGGTTCTTCCGTTATAGCCTGAATTCTGGCGACTCTTTTTGCCATGAAAGTAGTCCAGGTGCCAGGTGCAGATTTGATCCACTGCAGCCCGCATGTTGAGTCTGCCCAGAAGTGAACAATTTTCACAGCGTTAAGCACTCTTCCCAAAGTTGCGCAGACAGGTGTGCTCCGCACAATTCTAATTCATGGACTGAATCTTGAGAAGGGCAATCTTCGATTTTGAAGTCAGTAGACTAACGCTAACTGTGCCATCTTCTTTGTCGCTGCGTATGTAGACAAACCTTCGACTCATCAAAGTAGCAGTGAAATTTGATTAAGTTTGCTAGAGGTACAATAACGTACGGATGAATTTGAACCGTATTCATAAGCGGAAGTTTTTCGTTAATTTTACGCCTCTCCTCATTCCCTTGCGCTGAACTGGCCGGCTTGTCGTGCCGCAAGGGCTCAGTAGGGATTCTTGGTCAAGACCCGAAGCTAAGAGTCAGTTTCATTGTGGACATATCACATCAAGTCAGCTGCTATAGAGGATCGTGTGCCTGGAGGTCACATTGAGAATTTTACTCTTCACATTAGGTTAGTAATTGCTGCGTGCTTTGGGACCATCCTTGCCTTAGATCCATCCTAATCAAATGGAAGGACAATACAGGAAATAGAATGTTTTTGTATGATGTGATAGTATATTGTTGCATAAACAGGGTGTCTGCAAATTATCCTTATAGACTTTGTCGGCATGCCTCAACACAACCAAGCGGATTAAACTGAGCATACCTACATGGTTTAACATCTTGAGCAATTGCCTTTATACGCAGTACGTTTGATACAGTTGTGATTTCTAATTCATTCAAAAAGAAGCCGAATGAGTTGCGCGCAGCAGGTGTAATTGAACTTTTTCGAAAAGAAAAAAATGTTTTAGTGATTGCAAAGACCCTGAATATGATCGAATTTACAGTGAGTGACGCAATAAAACGATACCAACAGCTTGAAAAGCTAGATTAACCACGTAGGGAAAGGAAAAAAGCGCACCGTTCGGACTCCGCAAATGCGCGAGATTATCCGGCGTCGAATCAAGCGAAATTCTTCGATTTCTATCCGAAAGTTGACGAAATCACTGAAAATTTCAAAATGTTCCATTGGAGCCATAGTTCACGACGATTTGAAGCTTCAATCATATTAACTGTGCAAGAATCACTACTTGAATGACACCATCAAAGCAAACCGGCTGAGAAAAGCCTAGGCTCTCCTGAACCGCTTATCTGAGGGTCGCTATCGGTCAGTGCTGTTCACCGATGAAAAAGTTTTCACAATCGAGCAGCATCACAACCATCAAAATGTTCGGCAGTTGCTTCCTGCTGCTTCCAAAAATCATGGCAGTATTTCAAGGAGTCATCATCCCGCTTCTGTCATGATTTGGGCTGAAATAATGCTTTCGGCAAAACCCCTTTGATCTTCATCGACAAGAGGGTAAAAGTGAATCAAGCGATCTATCAGAAGCTAATTACTGACACATTAGCTTGAGCATCGTAGCATTACGGCAAAAATGAATGGATTTTTCAGCAAGACTGGGTGTCGGCTCATAGAGTAAAAAAGACTATTAGTCTTTGCGAACGCATTTTCCCAAACTTTTAAACGAAAAATGAATGGCCTTCTAACTCACCGGATTTGAATCCAATGGACTATTTGGCATGGTCGATCTTGGAGTCAAGAGCCTGCAGTACACATAAATCACTAGAACATCTAAAATCGTCTCTTTTCAAGGTTTGGGAACAAATATCTGTGAAAAAACTCGCGGCCATCGTGGATAACTTTCGGAAACGTTTGAAGGCGTGCATCTCAGCACGAAGCGGCCATTTTGAAATGAACAAATAAAACTTCACATTGATTGTCGTTTTTGTATTCTCCCAAGCGCGGAAGTAACGATCTTTGATGAAGTTTGTCAGAAGCAGATAATTTCTCATCTCCATGCGAAGTCAGATTTCCTCCCTTGCCTATCCTGCATGGGGTAGTATGGTAAAGGTTTAGGTGTGCCTGATCGGATACTACCGTTCAATAATGCCCTCCGCTCGTTTTCAAACTTGATCTTTCAATTTTCAAAGCCTGCCGTTGCCCTTAATGGAACTATCAATACACTTTCTCTTCATGTATATTCGTTCTAGCAATCCACTCCTAGCGCCTTCGCATGGAGATGAGAAATTATCTGCTTCTGACAAACTTCATCGAATAAAACTTGTTATTTGTAAATTTTGTGCTATAACAAACAATACATATTGATTTTTTAATCCAACTATAAAAGATAGTTTTAACACCATTTTGTTGTACGGATAATATTGGGACTCCCTGTAAATTGATTCCAGGTGATCGAAATTTGGGATGCACTGTCTTTTGCATGGTGTATTTTAGGTCTTCCAGAGCATCAGGTATCGTAAAATAATTTAAAATTTGAAATTAATTTTTTTTCTCATGGCCTAAATTTTCTGGTTCATAATGGATTCTCAAGTTTGACTTCAATTGTAACAAAACAGCAGTCAGCACACATGTAATTTTTAGATCAGATTATAATATCCCTTTACTATATATTTTATTTATATATATTATTTATTCATTACCATTACCATTAATCTCTACCATCATCATTACCATTTTTATCATTACTTGTGTTTTCGTGATTTATGTATTTAAATAAACACAATTCTATAATTTTTACCTAATAGGATACATATACTTTCAATTTTTATGTCTTATATGTCCAATTATCAGTATCTAGTGCCTTGAATACAAGAAGCTGCAACGGAATCTGTGGTAGGCTTTTGCACTTACTACTGAATGTATTTTTCATTACCAGTTTGCAAATGGACATTTGACCAAATCTGAGCTGATCTGATTCAAGCAGCGCTGTGTGCCATTTGGCTAGTGTCTGATTTTACAATTCAATCTTTGTCATAACTTCATCATAACTCACAATTTCATTATATTTGTTAATATTGTTTTATTGATTTTACTTCATAGATGATTTAAATATTACCTAATGTGTTTTTATGTCCACTTGTCTTTAACTCAGTTTCAATTACATCTTCCCTGTTTTACTAACTCAGGGACAATAACTATAAGGCCTGCAAAAATAAAAGCGGATTGCTGTTTAAAAATCAGCATGAAGCAGCAAATAGTGACCATGTATTTCAATAGATTCAACAAACTTTTTCAGGATACTTCAAATCATGATTTTGGTGAATTGCTGCTATCGCTGAAAATGAACAAAAACGTGCTTAAGTGCGGAACCACAGAACTCTACACTTTAATACTCTACAACATCTCTTGCATTTCAGGGTCAACCGAATGGAGATCATCTATAATAGATACGAATGCTTGCAGTATTTTTCATTAACATATATACATATATACACACTACCAAAATGTCATGTAAATTTCTGACCCCTGAGACTGACACATGCAAGCGTCCTTTAGCACATACGAATGAGTTGAAAGAGAAGAGAAAATAAATCCAATCATACACATCTTTCGTTGAATTGCGTATGTGTCAGTTTTAGGAGACATAATTTTACACGAAACTTTTCTTTACGTTCCCCGACTTTTTACAAACCTGAATTACGTCTCGTGTTAAATTCATAATTTCTAAGTGTGTATACACTATCATATAAATATTTCATGGAGTTGGGAGGGACCATCAGGGCACCTGATTGAAGCATTGGGGGGGGGGAGGGGAATGGCAACTCTCTATTGTTATAAGTTTGGGGGAGGGGGCTCTTTTCCCGGGGGTGGTGGGTCTTTGTGTTGCTGGTTGTTTTGTCTTTTTTTTTTTTGTTGTGGTTGGTGGGTTTTTTTCGGTGGTGGGTGTGTGGTCTGCCTCTCCCCCCCCCCTTTCGTTTTTTGTCCTTTTAATGAGAGGATATTAGTGGTGTTTAAGTTGGAGGAGGAGGGGGTTGTTGGTTTTTTGGGGTGGTAAGGAGTGTATCGAAAATAAGCTATCCACAAACTTTCTTTCAAATTATGTTGAAAACCGATATTTTATTCATACAAAAAATTGATCCTATATTGTACGAGGTTCAACTTGAACATAATGAAGACCGGATGAAATTTAAGTTATTCCTTTACGAATTTTCGAACTTTGGATCGAATGCTCTTCATCAAGTTCCGGACAAGTGTTGCATCGCATTTTTTGGACGCTTGAGCCCAAATTTTTTGAACTCCTGCATGTTTTCAGCTGCCTTACCAGTCTTCTTGAAGACCCTCTTCACGATTGCCCAGTAACGTTCGATGGGTGGCAATTTGGTGGATTGATATTTTTCTCAACGAAATCTATACCCTTTTCCGCAAGCCAATTGAGAGTGGTTTTGGCATAGTGAGCCGACGCTAAATCCGACCAAAACAGTGGAGATGTACTATGCTTCTTATATAAAGGCAACAATCTCTTCTGGAGACACTCAGATCGATAGATTTCCGCATTTATAGTTCCGGTAGTGTAAAAAATGGTTGACTTCAAACCACAGGAACATATTGCTTGCCATACCAGTACCTTTCGACCGAATTTCTCCACTTGAATCGACCTGTCCGCATCGCTCACATCCTCCCCAACGACGGCAGTAAAGTATTGTGGACCTGGAAGGGTTTTTGAGTCCTCCTTTACATAGGTCTCATCGTCCATCAAAACGCATGCATCCGGACGCTGCAAAAGAGGCGAATACAATTTCCGGGCCCTTGTTGCTGCTCGCTTCTTCTGTTCTGCACTTTGTTTTGAGATTTTCTGCTTCTTGTAGGTCTTCGGGTGGTTTTGCCTCTTGATACGCTGGATCATTCCGACACTCATTCCTGCTTTTTTGGCCAAATCACGTATTGACATTGATTTGTTCTTCATGATTAGAGATACCACTTTCTGCTCCAGTTTCGGGTTGGAAGAACCGGGTTTTCTGCCACTTCCCGGTAGCTCATCCAAAAAATAGTGTTCCCCAAACTTATTAATGATGGTTTTAACACTCACATGATGAATTCCAAACCGCTTCGCCAATTTTCGCATACTAATACCCTTCTCACTTAGCCATGTGTCCAGAACCTTAATTTTCACTTCCTTTTCAATACGCGACATTTTAAAAACGCAGAATTTGAACCGCACAAACAAGTAAACAAAAGAAAGCTGACAGTCAAACGCACAGCATGCAGTGTTCAGAGCATAAAAATACCATCACAAATACATGCGTACAACGCAAATGTATGTGGATAGCTTATATTCGATACACTCCTTACATCATAAATACAACTTTATGCCTCTCCCCATCCACCGTTTGCGGTAGTTTCCAGACTAGTTTAAGATTCCACACGTTTGCCAAAGTCCATAAATGCTGTCTAATAGCGTGAAGGTTGCATCCACTAGCCCAAAATAATGAAATTGTTTTGTGGTGGTGGTTTGTAGGTTTTTTGTTTTGTTATGTTGTTCTTCGACGGGGGGGGGGAAGTAGAATTTTAAATTTTAAAATTTTTTTTTTGGGGGTGCCCTTCTCCGCAACATTTTTTTTTTCTGCCTCTTGGGGGGCGGTTCTTTTTTTTGTAGTAAGAGAAGCCACATCTTTCTCCTCAATCTTTTCCCAAAATTCTGTGGACAATACAAAACACATTTCCAAAATCAATCACTTCCTTTGTAAAGTATAATATTAAATTAATAACGTAGTGGGTGGTTTATAAAAAAAAAACACAAAAAAAATCTTCTTTTATTTTTGGTGCGTGGAGTAAAAAACCTAGAAATTTGAGTAGATTTTATCCATAGTGTATTATTTACATCTGCTAAGTTTCATAGTTATACATTCAGTATTTCCAGTCATGTCGTCGAAACAAGAAATTCTCCGTGAGACAATTTTGTGCACTCACAATCAAAATCCAGAGGCGTCCCACCGGTGGATTGCTAAAAGGCTTGAAATTGCAAATACAACTGTGTCTCGTGTAATCAGAACCTTCAAGGAGCGTCTGAGTGTCCAAAGAAAGGAAGGGAGTGGTCGTAAAAGTGGTCCAATGGACAGAAAAATGGCCAGGAAAGTCGTACAACAATTCAAGAACCGTCCAAACATGTCAATTCGAGATGTCGCTAAAAAGTCTAAGGTGTCAGTCGGTTTTGTGCAGAAAACCATGAAGCGTGCTGGGTTACATGTTTACAAAGTGCAAAAAACCCCAAACCGGAATGATAATCAAAACATCACTGCGAAAACCCGCGCCCGGAAACTTTACACGAAGCTGCTCACCAAATCCGGTTGCATCGTGATGGATGACGAAACATACGTCAAGGCCGACTTCCGTCAACTTCCTGGGCAAGAATATTTCGTTGCCAAGTCGAAGTTCGATGTTCCGGAGGATGTTCGAAAGAAGAAACTATCGAAATTTGCAAAGAAGTTTCTAATCTGGCAGGCGATTTGCGGATGTGGTGAAATATGTGCTCCCTTCATCACTTCCGGAACAATAAACGGTGCGATTTACACGGAAGAGTGCCTTAAGAAGCGTCTCTTGTCATTCATTAAGAAGCACAAAGGATCAACTCTGTTTTGGCCTGATCTAGCATCCTGCCACTACGCTCGAAACGTATTGGAGTGGTACCGAGCCAACGGAGTCAATTTTGTGCCAAAGGATATGAACCCACCAAATTCACCGGAACTTCGTCCAATTGAAAAATTCTGGGCAATTATGAAAACGGAACTTCGCAAACATCCCAAAACTATAAAAACAGAGCTAGAATTGAAGAAAATTTGGGTAAAAACAACAAAAACACTGGGAAAATCGGTTGTACAAAATTTGATGGGTGGAGTGAAAAGGAAGGTGCGGGCATTCGGGATGGGAGACGAAATTGAATAAAACAAATGTTTTAAACCAAAACTCATTAGTAGTTCTTCATTCCCTGAACATTTCAAGAAAATCCGATAATCAGTTTAATTTTGATGAGTATATATGTGTGTGCCATTTTTATCGAATAGATCCTTTAGATCGATAGCATTAGTAATGAAATGAAAAGGAGAAAAGCATCTTGATTGGGAAATTTCAATTTTAAACCTGTTCATATTCAGATTTGTTTGGCAGCAAAAGTAGGAAAAAAAAATTCGTTGTTAAATACATTTATTTATTTACATGGCATAACGTCACAATACTATAACATAGCCTGATACATAATATCCTTCCATAATGCCCGATTCGTGGCTGCTCCTCTCCAATCCCTTGGGCACCTTGTACCCCCTAGGTCTTGCTCCACCTGGTCTGACCATCTTGCTCGTTGCGCCCCACGTCGTCTTGTACCAACCGGATTTCCGTCGAACACCGTTTTTGCAGGATAGTGTCCCGGCATTCTCGCAACATGTCCTGCCCAGCGTGTTCTTCCAGCTTTTGCCACTTATGAATACTGGGTTTGCCGGCGAGTTGCGCGAGCTCATGGTTCATCCTTCGCCTCCATAGTCCGTCCTCCTTGATGGATCTTAACACTCGTCGCTCAAAAACTCCGAGTACTCGCAGGTCCTCTTCAAGCATTGTCCACGTCTCATGCCCGTAGAGATCAACCGGTCCTATTAGCGTTCTGTACAGGATGCACTTTGTACGGGAGCTAAGTCTGTTTAACAAATACATAATTCAACTAATTTTACTACAACTTCTTCTTCTTCTTTAGCATATCAAGCTTGCTTTCACAATTAGCTTATTGCTTGCTCTCAACTTAAAATGCACTTCCACAGTTTTTATTTGAGAGCTTTCGATGCCAAGTACCATATTTGCATTAGTATGATTGTGTGGCAAGTATAATCATACGCTATGCCCAGGGAGTCGAAAATTTTTCCTCTATGAAAAATTCCTAGACCAGACCGGGAATCGAACCCAGCCACCTTCAGCATGGTGTTGCTTTGTAGGTGCGCATTTACGGACTGAGCTAAGGCAGGACCCAAACATGTTTTTAAAATTAATTTTTTTTTCGATCAAATAGTATACAAATGAACTAATTCTGTTCAGTTGAACAAGAGTTATTTTTGTTCAAAACCCTTTTACTTTTACGTATTTTTTTTAAATATTAAAATGACATTTCTTTTAGAAAAGGGAAACGTAGTTCCATGTTAAAAACTCACTTTGTTTGTATTGCAACGCAACTATGATACAGTGGAACCAGTCAGTTGGATAATTCTAAATTTTCAAGATACCAACGTGAAGGTTAATGATGCATAATGATATCACCGCAGAATCATTCAATGTTTGATAAAATCTCTACAAAACTACGAGACCTGGAACATTTGAATCAAGGACGAATGCACCTTTGATGTTTTTTTCTAACTCCTATGGTGGAATTGGCTTATCAACTGCCATTATTCCGTGCAATTCTTAGCTATTTGAAGCAATAGTTAATGAAATACAGTTCCCGCAAATCAAAAACAGGATTACCAACAATCAGCATGAAATCTTCAAAGGACGTTCAACTAATTAAGATTAATTTGAATTCGTTAACTACTCGTTGATTGCAATGGATAACGGAAACTACGTAGAAACTCTCTGTGCAGGTTTAAGTAAGGCATTTGATCGGATTGACATACCCGTGCTACTATTCAAGTTACAAAAACTGTGAATTAAGCCAGGTATTCTCAAATGGCTCCAATATTAGCTAACTAATCGTCAATTTGTCCCTCAAGTATCCCATTGAGGCCCTCTATAATATATTCTTGTCGTAAACGACATTTCATTCATTCTTAAAAATAATAAAGTCTTAATATATGACGACGATCTAAAGCTCTTTCTAGAAATAAGGAACAAAAAAAATATATCTCAGGAAGGAAAACATATTTTCTATATCTGGTATAACAAAAGCCTTTTGCCATTAGATCTTCAAAAATATAATGCGATTGACCATAATAATATAATAATCTACAGGCTCATAAACTTGCTGGCATTCACGCCTTAGTCATAGTTTTCACGCGTAAGATTCGTTAAATGTTATACATTGCCTATGTGAGGTCATTACTGGCATATTGTAATGTAGTTTGGTCACCTTTTTCAGTCACCCATGAAGAGCGAATAGAGTATGTAAAAAAACAGTTTTTATTGTTTGCACTACATGACTTAGGTTTGGCAAGATTTCCTTATGAAGCTCGCTGCAGGCTTATCACCATCCAAATACTAAAAAATGAGCAGAGTTCGCAATGGTTTCGGTATTGTTCCACATCGCATTGATTCAGCAGAGCAAAACTACATTTTAACATACCCTCCCACTAACTGCGTAATCGAAATATTTATATTACAAATCATTATTGCACGAACTACGCCAAATTTGAACCTCCGAATCAGATGACGGCAACCTACAATTTACATAGCAAAATAATTGATTTTACAATGACAAAATTCAAATTGAAGCAATACTTCAATTCTATTCGCTAATGAAGAACACGCCATATGAATAATGTAAACCAGGCGCTGCTTAGTCTAATGTTATGTATTTTATAACTTCGATTTGAACTAAGATTAATAGCAGAATGTTACAAATGTTCTACTAATTACTAGCGACAGTTAATAAATAAATGAACTGCTATTGAAAAGCAAGTGAAACTGGTCCCAGAAACTTCTAATTTCTGACGATGTTTTTACCGTCTTGAAATTTACCGAGCAATTCATATTGTGTTCCAGCCATCTTACCCTTAGACAGACCACATTGAACGTACACAAACGACAAAAATTGCCAACGTCGGCTGCGACATCGGTGCTCGACCGGCAAGAACGACGGCCAACAACGAGCAATGTAGCAAATGAATAGATTTTTGCTTCGAAAATTTATGATCACATTCCGTCAAAACATGCGATCCCGGGTGCCAAGTGTTTACTGGCTGAAAAACCTATCTGCCTCCATCACCACCACAACCCCCACCACCTAGGCAGAAGGGAAGGTCCTATCCAAAGCCGTAGGACTGTCCCATAGAAGACTAAGAACCAGCAACACCTTCAATTAGCCGCCTGGTTGGTATCCAAACGACGACGATGGAAACTATAGGAAACAACGAAACTGAAGTGGACCATGGATGGGTGAGCAACAGCATGGAATTTTACGGTAACAGCTGGTGTTGACTACGCGGTGGTGTGCAATGTCTAGAAGTGCCCCACCAGTCTCAAAGGATTATAATTGTTTGGACGAGAATTTCAGCGTCACGATGGGTGTAAATTTCTTACCGAACGCTACTGGAATGCCCCACGTCAGGAAGGCGAAGAATGTAATTGCCCATTCGAGGGGAAGAGGCGATGCGCGGAAAGAAAGACGGTCTTCAAGGTGGCAACGTTAATGAACCCACAAGTTCTCCGCCGCCAGAATGATTGATGTTGATTTTGATCCGAGCGGCTTGTTCAATGGAACAGTTATCCACCGAATCACAACAAACACATTGATAAGTAAATAATTTCCATTTGAACATCCGGTGAATTGTAATGTCAATCGTGAATGGAAATATAATTTTACAAATTCCTAGTCGAAATATGACAAACATATGTGTGTGCAACTTTCTGGTTGGACAATAAACCCGAAAGCTTTCAATATCGTGTATCGAGGCATTTGCAGGGGGAGCAATTTGGTGCAAATTCCCAGGATAATGTTTGCCTGACTTTGCCGTGGTGCCCTGTCCCAGGATATTCTCCTCGCTAGTCCACGCAGTCGAAAGCGTGGTGATTGTGATGATGTTGTTTGTCGGTAACACACGTTTTGGAATAATAATCAAAAACTAGCCAGCAGTGAAAATTCGTGCAAATAGACAAATACACAGCTGCGTGCTTGTTCTGGGAATAGTTTTATGGAGAACCGGCAATAAATGGAACAGATGAAATGTGATGAGGAATCATTCTGACAAAGTGGAACGTGATGGTTTTGAAATGGTAATGGAGGTGTGTTGCTATGTTTTTTTTTCATGCTTTGTCCATTCCATAGTATACTATGGTTTGTTTACAGAAAAGTACTGAGTTAGGAAGCGGGCAAATATTTGCTACCTTGATGGACGTTTGGTGCATACTGAATAGATGCAATTTTATTTCACTGTCATGGTTATTATAATAGCTGAAAAAAGTTGTTTGCTAACAAAATAAATAAACGATTGCTGAATAGGATACCTTGAATGCAACGAAGAATCTATTTTTGATTCAAAATTTTGAACTTTCCATGTATTTGATTTCGTGTATAAGAGCTGTTAACAAAAGAATCTAATCGGCTGGTGCAAACTTTCGAAAATATTAAAACCTTGAAAGGCTATCCAAGCGTATAAAAAATGTGAGATTGAAAGTGGTTCAAGATTGCAAAAGAAGGTTAATAACTTACTTATCAGTCTAAAGTATAAGTAATTTCAGTTTGAAACTGCTTCTTTTTTTGCTTGCCAAGCTCATGCTCATTGTCATAAAATGCTCATTGTCGGCTCTCAACTGAGTGTTCAAGATTTCAAATTTTTTAATCAAGAGCCTAAGATTTCTAGACAATTTTCGCATTGATTGTTTTTTTGTAGCAACTACTGCTTGTCTAGGGAGCAGAAAAAATTTCCTATCTCAAAACAAAAACATAAACCGAAATAAAAAGTGTATCGAAAATAAAACTGAAGACAATTCGCTTAGTTTCAAAGTACTTTTTTACATTTATTTTATTTCCGTACATATTAATTAAACTAACAAATTAATCAGATTGCTGATTTTTGGTAATATTCCGCTTGGCGATTGCTCAGAAGTGTTCGACCGGTCACAGTTGGGGACAGTTTGATGGGTTGATATCTTTTTCAACAATATCAGTGTTGTTATCAAATAACCAATGTAATGGAAGATCGCAAACCACATGTCCAAATTGTTTGACAAACGAGCACCTTCTCACCAAATTTTGCCATCGCAAGAATCGTATCTGCAATTGGGACACTCTCTCCAACCGATTTGGTGTAGAATTGAAGGCCCGACAGTGTTTTTAAAATCCTCTTTCACGTACGTTTCGTCCTCCATCAAATTACCTTGGAAGGGATTGTCTAAAATACGGTTGCCACGACACTTCTGCTAAGGAGATTGCTTTGGATTGGATTGGATTTCTTTAATAGAGAGACTTTCAGCCTGTGGCTGGTTGTGTCTCTTGGTGTTTTGGTGGAGATACAGGGATGAACCTGAGGGGTCCAACCAAGGGATGGGGTTTTGGGGCCCTTAATAAATGTCACTAATGCTTCATAAAGTTTGCATTAAAAAAATGGCCTTTTTCGGAGGGTGATAAAAAAAAAGCTAAGACAGATAATTGCTTTTGATAAATTTCCCAGGGAAGGTAATTATTTAAGCTTAATTGAAAACAAATTCTATGCCCTTGCGAGCGGCCTTCCGGCAGTTAACCGGAACATTCGCCATGGCGGACGAAAACATGCGTAAAGGCATGTTTTTGAGTTCTTTCTTCGTTTTATTTATCAATTCCTCCTCAGTTTTCACGACAAAATTGTTTTCAGTAGATCTTACGCTTCAGGTTGGCTCAGAATTTCTCGATGGGACGCAGCTGGGGGAAGTTGGGCGGGTTTACCGGGGGTACCACATCGATATTCAGTCGCTCCATCTACTCCAACGATCGCTTCGAGTAGTGAGCCGACGCCAGATCCGGCCAGAACATCGCGTCTTCGCCCTTATGGTATTTCTTGATGAACGACGCAACTTCCGGCAGGCATTTCGTACTATAAATTTTCCCGTTCACGGCCAGTCCGCAGCGAAAGAAGAGCGGCTTTGACCCCTTCTCGCTGATTGTCAGCCACAGCAGCACCTTCTTGGGGAACTTGGTGTGTAAAATGAACTTCACCTCGGAGCTCCCTTCCTTCGCGAGGGAGGTAAAATACGAAGTGGCCTGCCAGTCGTTGCCATCCAGGGTGAGATAGCTCTCGTCGTCCAGCACCACCGCCACGTCGTGATCCGCCGGGAAAATCGAGTTGACCATCTTATTCAGCAGCTGCCGCTGTGTCATTGTCTGCAGCTCCGAAACCAGTGGACGCGACTTTCGCTTCCTGACATGTATCATGTTCGCTAGGTACTTTTTTACTGTTTGGCCGGTTGAACCGACCTTCCGGCTAAGTGCACGCAGCGATGTAGCCACTTTTCTCTCGGTCTTCCTCTTCAGCATCCTTTGGAGCTTCTTGTCGCTCAGGGTCGTCGGCCGTCTGGAACCGGGCTTTCTTTCGATGCTCTGATTGTTGTCTAATAGTGCCAAGATGTTGTAGATTCCGGAACGGGCGTATCCGGCGTCCACAAAGTGCCGCACGATGTCCGTTTTCGACGCGGTGGGGTGCCGTACGCGCACACTTCTGAACGGAGTTGCTTCACTGTTTTTGCCAACACGGTTAGATAATTTTAGGGAAATTGCTTTGGTATAATACTTTTTGCTTTCTGTATGTCCACAAATCATTTCTTTATTTATTTTTGTCCTTTAGTTTTTGGCCAAATCATAAGTAGAGTTTTTCTGATTATTCGACGATGTTTCGAGCGTCCAGTTCTCTACAGATCCTGTGCTGCTCATCATCCTTTTCAATCACTCGTTTTACACTTGCTGGATGCACTTTGACCTTTGTGTCAATCTGATTGAATGAAATATCCTTTTCAGTACACCTAGAGTGGACTTTCGTACTTCAACTTAAATCCACGACATTTTGCAAAAAACTATGATAATGGAAATGAACGAACCAAATCAGGCTTTTTGATAAGGTCTGTATCCGCAATAATCCGGACACCTCAAAACATGAATAAAACATAAATAATATTTCGCATTGTATTTCCGTCGTAGTTGTTTATTTCAGATTCATGGGATGTGTTTTAACAATTCGTGAAGAAAAAACATAGTTATTCGGTATTTGCATAAAATTTTCGAACTTTGCGCTTAACTCCGTCCATTAGGGTTTGTACAGACTCTTCAGAAATCGTAAAAGCCGTCTTTGTCCAAATTTGCTGGAAGTGTTTGATGTCTTTGATTCGTTGCTTCTTTCCAGAAAGCTTCCGCTTCATCAGAGCCCTACATCTCTCGATTGGTCGTTGCTCTGGGCAATTTGGCGGGTTTTAGGTTTTTGGTACAATGTTCACTTGATTTGCTTGGTACCACTCCATCACAGTTTAAGCATAGTGGCATGATGCCAAATCGAGCCAGAGCAAAGATATTTCTTTGTGACTTTTGATGAAGGGTAGCAATCGCTTCTGCAGATTTCGCATCTTTCTGATAGATCTCCTTGTTTATTGTGCCTGTAGTGGCAGCCCTGGAAGCTGCTTGAAATCCTCCAGGACATAAGTTTCATCGTCCATAACAATGCATGAAAACTTCGTCAAATATTCGCAGTACAAACGTCGAGCCCGTGATTTTGCTGCCAAGTTCTGTTTGTCGTTGCGATTTGGAACTGTTTTTACTTTATACGACTTAAGTTCCAAACGTTGTTTTGATTTTTGGACAAAACCAGGCGACATCCCTATTTTACGAGCCACCGTTCGAATGGAGAGATTTTGGGTTTTTCGTTAATATCCTTTTCACCTTTCGGTCCATGACAGGATCAGCGCGTCCAATGTTTTTGTCACTTCTCGGCTTCCTCTCCACCGTCAAACGTTCCAAAAATGATTTGAGCACATCGTGAACAGTGGATTTAGGCAAATCCAATGTTTTTGCAAGGTCCCGTATTGACAAGTCAGGATTTGCCGTACGCCCGTACAAAATTCGCTCGCGCACTTGTTTTTCTTTCATCGCCATCTTGAATACTAAACATGAAATTTAAACATCAATCATAGCCTTTTTCATCATAGACTCTCAGCTATACCACAGTGAAATTTTTCATTCCTACGTGCAATATTTCAAAAGTTACAATGATTTGAAGGTGTCCGAATTAATGTGGATACAGACCTTATGTTAAAAACTTAATTTGAATACCCGGTAAAATAACATCAACTGGTTTTTTTTTTTTATAAAGATTCACTGGCGGGACGTTGCGTAAATCCTTTTGAATCATTTTGCCAGCCGTACACGGAAAATGTCGTCCAAGAAAACACTGTTCGCAAATGATTCAGAAGGAGCAACGTTTGATAATTTTAAATCCTTTCGTACGTTTCTTCAATTGTGTTTTTGTTATTTCGTTAAGTTTACATTTTTTTAAGCTTACAATTTTTATAAGTAATTTCTTTATTTTTATATAGTTCAGTCCATTGGTGTGTCATTTATGTGCTCTGAGAGTTTTCAGAAGCAGTTTTCTCGAACCAAAAATAAGAAGTTATTGTATTGTTTCCTGTGCGTTAGAATAACATAACATAACTCTTTTTGAAGCATTAAACCAGTCGTGCAAGGATTATGTCATAGAGACGCTGTTGTAACTGCCTAAAAAGATGTTACATTTTCAAGTTTGCTTTCCCTTTCTCTCTGTGATGTTCATGTCCGCTGTTTTGTATGGTGTCGTTTCGTTTGTTTTTGTCTTTTCGTTATTCAGTTTGTTAGTGTGACGTTTGCAAGTATAATAAGGCATTTTTCTTGTCTTCCTTATTTTTTCAGTATTTTGTAGTTTAGTTTGTGGGTGTGTCATTAATGAGAGTCTTTTGAAGTAGTTTTCTCGAATCAAAATTAGTTGTAATTATGTCGTCGAGATATTTGAGTTCTACTAGTTGTTGTTATTTCTGATGTTAAAAGTTTCACCTATCACTTTGTCCGCCTTAAAGAATGCACACAAAAAAAAACCAACAGACAAAACTGATGACTTAAAATTCATTTCAAGTCAGATATTTTTGAAATGCAGGGAATAAATGTTAGCACATGTTTGCTAGGTTTTTGCAAAGTTAATTTATTCAACCCCGTCTCAGGAAGCGTGGGCGGGGACTCGTTTTTAACTTTTTTTTTTAGTGTGGTTTTTTGGGGGTTTTTTTTTGGGGGGGGGGGTGAAAAGGGGCCGGGGGGGGGGGGGGGGGGGGGGGGGGGGGGGGGGGGTGTTTTTTTTTTTTGGGGGGGGGGGGGGGGGGGGCGGGGTTTGGGGGGGGGGGGGGGGATGTGGGGGGGGGTGGTGTGGTGTGGTGGGGGGTGGGGGGGGGGGGGGGGGGTTGGGGGTTGGTTTTTGGGGGTGGGTGTGGTGGTGTATTCGATAAAAATGGCACACACATATATACTCATCAAAATTAAAATGATTATCGGATTTTCTTGAAATTTTCAGGGAATGAAGAACTACTAATGAGTTTTGATTTACAACATTTGTTTTATTCAATTTCGTCTCCCATCCCGAATGCCCGCACCTTCCTTTTCACTCCACCCATCAAATTTTGTACAACCGATTTTCCCAGTGTTTTTGTTGTTTTTACCCAAATTTTCTTCAATTTTAGCTCTGTTTTT
This sequence comes from Aedes koreicus, assembly GCA_024533555.2. NCBI lineage: Eukaryota > Metazoa > Arthropoda > Insecta > Diptera > Culicidae > Aedes > Aedes koreicus. Next base: position 19,246 of record JAHHFK020004703.1, read on the forward strand.
ATAGTTTTGGGATGTTTGCAAAGTTCCGTTTTCATAATTGCCCAAAATTTTTCAATTGGACGAAGTTCCGGTGAATTTGGTGGGTTCATATCCTTTGGCACAAAATTGACTCCGTTGGCTCGGTACCACTCCAATACGTTTCGAGCGTAGTGGCAGGATGCTAGATCAGGCCAAAACAGAGTTGATCCTTTGTGCTTCTTAATGAATGGCAAGAGATGCTTCTTAAGGCACTCTTCCGTGTAAATCGCACCGTTTATTGTTCCGGAAGTGATGAAGGGAGCACTTATTTCACCACATCCGCAAATCGCCTGCCAGATTAGAAACTTCTTTGCAAATTTCGATAGTTTCTTCTTTCGAACATCCTCCGGAACATCGAACTTCGACTTGGCAACGAAATATTCTTGCCCAGGAAGTTGACGGAAGTCGGCCTTGACGTATGTTTCGTCATCCATCACGATGCAACCGGATTTGGTGAGCAGCTTCGTGTAAAGTTTCCGGGCGCGGGTTTTCGCAGTGATGTTTTGTTTTTCATTCCGGTTTGGGGTTTTTTGCACTTTGTAAACATGTAACCCAGCACGCTTCATGGTTTTCTGCACAGAACCGACTGACACCTTAGACTTTTTAGCGACATCTCGAATTGACATGTTTGGACGGTTCTTGAATTGTTGTACGACTTTCCTGGCCATTTTACTGTCGATTGGACCACTTTTACGACCACTCCCTTCCTTCCTTTGGACACTCAGACGCTCCTTGAAGGTTCTTATTACACGAGACACAGATGTATTTGCAATTCCAAGCCTTTTAGCAATCCACCGGTGGGACGCCCCTGGATTTTGATTGTGAGTGCTCAAAATTTTCTCACGGACAATTTCTTGTTTCGACGACATGACTGGAACTACTGGATGTATAACTATGAAACTTGACAGATGTAAATAATACACATTGGATAAGATTTACTCAAATTTCTAGGTTATTTACTCATACGATTTAAAAGTTACAGAAGATTTTCTGTGTGCCATTTTTATCGAATACACCCTTTA
>JAHHFK020004704.1:0-64423 GCA_024533555.2 Aedes koreicus
CTTAAACAAACCATCTAGTGGAAAGCTTAACTGAATTGCGTATTTTGTTATTCGTTTTATAGGATTATATTGCTGGAAGGAGATTCTCTTATTCCCGCAGGTTTCGCGTAAGTGTCTCTGCTTACAAACCTGCCCAACCCTTTTTGGCCCTTCATACAGCGATATGTTGGAATTTAGAACGGTAACAAAGCACGATCTTTCTGTTAAGTGGAACCGCATGCAGGGCAAGGCCCACGCTAGGATGGTGGCTTCCTACATACATACATACAGAAGTTTGAGTCGTGGTTCATCCATAACATCGCATTACTGCCAATTTACATCAGCTCGTCTTTTAAATAACAATGCCATTTTTTATGTTCTGTTATGGAAGATTTCACACAGACCACGAGAACTTTGAATCTATCTTTCTTTTTTTCCGAAAAATAATCGTTACACAACCTTTAATGAAAATTGTTTAAACTTTATGGCAGGGTAATAAAACATCAATAAAAATGGAAAAAATAGCAATAAAAATATATGAAATCACCACTACATTATTAAACACTGTGCTAACGAAAAAATACCAATTTGCACTAGAAATATGTAAAATAGCAATAAAAAATTGATAATTCACTTTCAATAATTCAAAAGTGACCGGTAGAACTTTCAAAAAAAGCAATGGCAATTAGTATAAACGCAATAATAAACTGATAGTTTTCCGTCATAATAATAAGTTCTAGCGCTATACATGTGACAAAAGTCTTCAAATCTTTCAAATCTTCCAATTGAAACCAAACAAATCGCAATAAAAAATCCAAAATAAAAAAATAAAAATTAAAATAATTTGTTTGGTTTTAGTTGGAAAGCTTTGAAAAATTTAAAGAATTTTGTCACATGTTTAGCGCTAGAACTTATTATTATGACGGAAAACTATCAGTTTATTATTGCGTTTATACTAATTGCCATTGCTTTTAAAGAGAACTATCGCTTACCTATGAGATTCAGAAATGAGAGTAACAGCTGTTAAATGCTGCCCTCAAGGGGGTGTTCTATCTCCGCTTCTGTGGTCCCTGGTTGTTGATGATCTTCTTCTAAAACTAAAGCATCAAGGTTTTGAGGTAATTGGTTTTGCGGATGACATAGTAACTTTAGATAACAAACTTTGTTGGAATAAACACATTGAACAACAAATATGGAAAGCCACAAATGCTTTCTGGATCTGTAAAAGAACTTTTGGGAAAAAATGGGGTCTGAAATCGAATATGATTCACTGGATCTACTCGAATATAGTTAAACCCAAAATCACCTACGCGTCACTTATCTGGTGGCCGAAAACCAAATATAAAATGGCACAAATCAAATCAAGCAAGCTGCAAAGGTTCGCTACTACTTCCATAACTGGAGCAATTCGTAGAGCTCAATCGAAATCTCTAGAGTCTCTACTTAATCTTCTTCGTCTAAATAAATTTATTGAATAGGATGCATTGAAAAGTGCCCTTAGGCTCAAACGGTCCATGATTTTCGTCGATGGAGATCTCATTGGACACCTGAGTATCATAAAAGAGTTTCAATTAAGTCCACTAATAATGATGAATGAGGACTGTATGCAGAGAATAAACTACATTAACCATAGATTCCGAGTTCATGACGTGACTCGTTTGGCTTGGCATGCAGGAGGGCCGGATATTCGGCCCGGATCGTTAGTCTTTTATACAGTTGGCTCTAAACAAGATAGTACGGTAGGTGCTGGAATAACTGGCCCTGGAATTAACTTGTCGGTGTCAATGGGAAAATAGCCCACGGTATTTCAGGCAGAAATATACGCCATCTTAGAATGCACAGTAATCTGTGTTAAAAGAAATTATATAAATATATGCATTTGTTCAGAAAGCCAAGCAGCGCTAAATGATTTAAAATCAAAAACTTTCACGTCTAAACTGGTTTGGGATTGTTAAAAATTGTTGCAGCAACTGTCCTGTCGCAATATGGTTAACCTATACTGGGTTCCTGGGCATTGCGGAATCGATGGAAATGAAAAAGCTGACGAATTGGTAAAAATAGGATCAACCATGCAGTTCATTGGACCAGAACCCTTTTTTGGTATATTTTCTTGTGCTCTTGAAATGGAGCTTAAGAACTGGGAAAAAATAAAGGTACAGTACAACTGAAATAATACTTTAAATGCCCGGTAATCAAAACGATTTATAAAGCCAAACGCCTCTCACACTTACTAAATTGCTCAAAAAGCGATCTGAGTTCATACACAGGTTTAATAACAGGACATTGTCCTAGTAAATATCACTTAAATCTCATCGGGAAGCTGCATGAATGTCGCTTTTGTAACCTAATGAGTGAAAGCTCTGAACACTTACTGTGTGACTGCGTTGCACTATTTCAAAAAAGATTTCTTGACAAAGGTCTTGTGGAACCATGGGAAATCTGGGCTGTTTGTTCCAATAGGGTAATACATTTCATAATAAATGTATTACCTGCCTAGGATCATTGCCTGCAATAGTAATGGTAGTTAGTCAAATAGTGACTCACCATTGCAATGCGGCATAAATAAAAAGAGAATTCACCACAATATATCAAATTGATGGGCGCAGTGGTACCATGTCCCCAATACAAGAAAAACAGAGAAGTTGGTCTTGGTTCAGCTTTTTGAAATGAAATCCCGTGAAAAGCAAGAGTGATTTACATTTCATTCGTCTTTCGGTCATCCAGGGGGAAAGCAGATTACAATAATAGTTCCAATTGCAGTTTCTTTCACGGAACTTTGTTGGAAAATTAGATTTCATCCTTCTCCGGGTGTCGTTTGAGCTAGGAGTAAGGTGTGCTGCAGCAGCAGAAGAGGATTGACCTCGTTGTGGCACTTGGAATAGAATAACATGTGAATGTGCTAGTCAGAGATTCAAAAGTGGGTTTATCCATGGGAATTAGTTCCATCTCATCTGGATTATTGAACCGTAATAGGATTGATTTGTTCATTGCTCTTTTTGACGGATCACTGAAGATTCATTCGCTTACAGGTTAAGGAACGATAAGTTGGTTTGATAAACATTCATTGACGGTTTTCTTCTTCCTACTGACGCTATGACGCTCTTTTCCAATAAGCTTTCACTTACTCTCAACGTAGTATTCCAAAAAGCGCTTCCGTAGCCATTGGTTACGATTTTCAGCTGACCCCCTAATCATTTTCCGAATTGTATGTTCGCTTGGTTGCTGATCTTTAGCAATACAAGTGCATACTTTTGGTGCTGTGTTTAGCGTTCCTTGTAAAAAAATCATGGGCTGTAGAAAGAGTTACACATTAACGCTCGAAGACAGCATTTGATTCTTTTTCAGAGCAAATCGCGATTGCTTAATTTTCGGCAAATGTTGTTCTATATGTAGACGTCTGTTATTCATAAAGCATTTTACGAGGCATTTCGGACTAGGTAATTTTTACATTCATGAATAAAATTTGACAGGATATAGCGGCCATACTGCCCAATAAATATCATCGAAGCAACAAAAAGCGTTTGTCTCCTGTCATCTAGTAAAGTATTCTATTGCTGGTAGATCGGTCGTATCACCAAGACAAAGATCAAGAGACCTAATAAAGATAAAGTATGAAAATCTCACGAATGTTGCTCAGAGGACATGGTCAGCTTAAAGCTGAATATTAGATGTCTGAAGAGATGATAGACCGATAGGGCATGTTGGGCCCTTCATTTTAGAAAACTCCACAAAATGAGTATCACTTAGTGTTTCGTATCGCATGAAAATAATTGCTCTTAGGACGAAAATTAACCCACAAGATAATGTCTCGACCCGAACCCTCACAACTTTAAATTCGGACCATGTTTTCATGTTCAAGAAAGTCTGCCTCATTTGTCAGCAAAGTTCCGTGTAAACCATCAGCTGAGAGCTAATGTCTAAAACTGAAATCATTTCGGTTTGTACGACGTGCTATATACTAGCGTTGAGTAGCATAGTCCAGAAAGAAATATATTTTCACGAGAATACAGTTTGATGCCTCAGTTGTAAAATTAGACTACCGGTGACAAAGCAAAATTATTTCGCAGCTGAGGAGTGTGGCTATTGCAGTATTGAACATGTAATGAAACTTAATGCAATAAAAAAGAGAAGACAATTTTGAACTAAGGAGTGTATCGAAAATAAGCTATCCACAAACTTTCTTCCAAATTATGTTGAAAACCGATATTTTATTCATTCCAAAAATTGATCCTTTATTGTACGAGGTTAAACTTGAACATAATGAAGACCGGATGAAATTTAAGTGATTCCTTCACGAATTTTCGAACTTTGGATCGAATACTCTTCATCAAGTTCCGGACAAGTGTTGCATCGCATTTTTTGGACGCTTGAGCCCAAATTTTTTTGAACTCCTGCATGTTCCCAGCTGCCTTACCAGTTTTCTTGAAGATCCTCTTCACGATTGCCCAGTAACGTTCGATGGGTCGAAGCTGAGGGCAATTTGGTGGATTGATATTTTTCTCAACGTAATCTATACCCTTTTCCACAAGCCAATTGAGAGTGGTTTTGGCATAGTGAGCCGACGCTATATCCGGCCAAAACAGTGGAGGTGTACTATGCTCTTTATATAAAGGCAACAATCTCTTCTGGAGACACTCAGATCGATAGACTTCCGCATTTATAGTTCCGGTAGTGTAAAAAATGGTTGACTTCAAACCACAGGAACATATTGCTTGCCATACCAGTACCTTTCGATCGAATTTTTCCACTTGAATCGACCTGTCCGCATCGCTCACATCCTCCCCAACAACGGCAGTAAAGTATTGTGGACCTGGAAGGGTTTTTGAGTCCTCCTTTACATAGGTCTCATCGTCCATCAAAACGCATGCATCCGGACGCTGCAAAAGACGCGAATACAATTTCCGGGCCCTTGTTGCTGCTCGCTTCTTCTGTTCTGCACTTTGTTTCGAGATTTTCTGCTTCTTGTAGGTCTTCAGGTGGTTTTGCCTCTTGATACGCTGGATCATTCCGACACTCGTTCCTGCTTTTTTGGCCAAATCACGTATTGGCATTGATTTGTTCTTCATGATTAGAGATACCACTTTCTGCTCCAGGACTATTTGCTACTTGATGCTGGTTTTATAACAGCAATCTGCTTCTATTTTTGCTGACCTAATAGTTATTGCCACCGAGTTAGGAATGGGAAGATTTCACTGGAAGGGAGATAAAGACAAATGGGCAAAAAAAAAAAACAATAAGTAATGTTTAAATCATCTATGACGTAAAATCAATCAAACAATATTACCAAATATAATTGTAAGTTATGATGAAGTAATGACAAAAATTGAAATGTAAAATCAAACACTATCCAAATGGCACAAGGCGCTGCATGAATCAGCTCAGAATTGGTAACAAGTCCATTTGTTAACTGGAAATGAAAAATGCATTCAGCAATAAGTACAAAAGCCTACCACAGATGTCGTAATTTTCAAAAGCCTACCAAGGCTGGACTATATGGAATGCTAGATGTCATAAATTGTAGGTATGTTTCGTGCTTAAGCCAGATATCGCCTACATTAGGTTTGTTGTATGAAAATATGAAAATATGATGGAAATAATACGATGTTGTAAAGAATTACTACATAATGTACATATAATAACGAAATTAAGCTATTTGCCTCTTCTGCTGCGATGTTAGATGATTGAAACTCTGAAATAGCGAAAATTCCAACGTGATATAATGAAATAAAGTTGATAACCTGGCAGCCTAGCAAAATAGCAAAAGTAAGTTTAAGCAAACAATGATGCGAAATAAATTTCATGTGAGTTTGATTACTGCCCAAAAACGGAATTTCAATAAATCCAAAACGAAAAAAACTAATAATAAATGACAGGAAATTCTTTAATAACTCTTTTTTCCTACTGGGCCCATAAATGATGTTTTATGTCATTAAAATAGAAAACGTAGGATCATAATCAATGTTAGTTTTTGAACTAATTATTTTGGATGAAGAATTTTTTTTGTAGAATATGTCGTATATAATCCTCTCTCTAAAAAAAAATTACTATACAATACTTGGGAATTCCATAGATGATCTGAAATTATATACCGTATAAAGAATACTTCCATTTTTCGTGCTAGGACAAGATTTCAGCATGCTACTTAACCATACCGGGGTCACGCTGAATGCTTGGTGGGACTGCCACCTTATGTACAGCTTAACGCAATTCAGCGTTTCTTACTCAACCGCTGGATGCCAGGACAGACGCTGTTTGAGCCGCACCTCCTTGGTGGACAGACGCTCGGAACGCACCTCCTAAATCTAGCTGAAGTCAGAAGGACAACAGTGCCCAGGCTGCACTACCAGCTAAGTACGCTACCCTTAGCTGGCGGTCTTTGTCATCTCTTGAACCGTGGAAGCATGAAGTAGGAACTTGTGAAGACCATAGCTATGTTGCGGGGACGCACGCTCCATCCCAGGTGTCTACTCACCAGTTTGCTGCCCATACGTTCCAAGTTATTCTTAGAGCGATTTAAATAAAAATAATGGTTCATCTGGTAATATAACAATATAACAATATATTTCAAACCATCGTCATTATTGTCATCTTAAAAGATTAATAAATTTTGCACTTCATTCGCAAAAATGCTGGTTTGTGTTGTGTCTAAAGCTGAACACAACCGGATCTGATGCAACCAATGCACAGTGGTCAAAAAGTAGATTTTAACGCTCTAAACTGATTGCTCCCTTAATAGTGGAGCAAAAGCGATGGCGTCTTTGGCAAAGTTGATGGATATGACAAGCCTCATATTTTAATGGAATGACTTTTGTGATCAATCCCCCTAAAAGTGAGATAAAAACTCAACTTTTTTTAGGATTTTGAGATAAAGAGTTGATGTCTCCAGCAAAGTTGTAGAAAAAGTCAATACAAATAACTTTGCTGAACATACATAAATCGTATATTTCACCCAATTGGAGATAGAGATCGTTTTATAAGAACTAACCAACAAAACACATTTTTCACCGAAACAATTTTTTTTTAATTTTTGGACAATATAATGTTCTACAAAGTTATTTGCAATATCAACTGTACTAGCTATCATTCATAAAGTATTGGAACATAGATCGGCTGTGATTAATCATTTCCTTGTTCAAATCGGTCAGCTATATGAAGAAGCTCAAGATGCAAGAAGATTGGAAAAGGTCTATAAAGGTATTTATACTGATACCAACGAATACATTTGTAAAACTTTATTTTTTCAACAGATCTCGAGAGTTAAAAACCCGCAAGCCATCGAGAAAGGCTACGAATTGCGATCTTCTGAACTGGCTTTAGGTACAATCAAAGCCATTGATTACAAGCAGTCGTGGTAGGCCCATAGAGCATGAGAAACCATTGTCTTGCGATGATATGCAGCTGCTATCAAAAGAAGTGCTTGAAATTAAAAAAACGGCACAGAAAATATAAATGTTATTATTATAATTGAAATAATAATCGGTTTAGTTATAGTAACATGAAAAAAATATAGATATTGACAAAAACAAAATGGAAAATTAAGCTGAAAACAATGAGCTTGTCGGTGGTTACCATGACTACGCAATTTGTTCTATACTGTTTGAATCATGAAATATACTAAAACCATCGATATTTGTTTTGAGCATAACGGTCGTGGACGGATAAACTAACCACCACTTGAAAGCTCTTATAATGTACTATTAGACGTAGCCAACTCTATCTGCTACTACTTGCTCCTAAGTGTGGTACAGCTGTCAAAAATATGACGAAAAAAACGGTAAAAAGTTCAATAACTCATCCCACTGAAATAATGCAGAAATAGTATGTTCAATAATCTAAAAGTATGTTTTGTGTTTTGATATTGCAAATAACTTTGTAGAACATTATATTGTCCTAAAAATTAAGAAAAAAAAAATCGGTGAAAAATGTGCTTTTTTAGGTTAGTTCTTATAAAACGCTCTCTATCTCCAATTGGGTGAAATAAACGATTTATATGTCTGCAGGTAAGTTATTTGTATTGACTTTTACTACAACTTTGCTGGAGACATCAACTCTCTATCTCAAAATCCTAAAAAAAGTTGAGTTTTTATCTCACTTTTAGGGGGGATTGATCACAAAAGTCATTCCATTAAAATACGAGGCTTGTCATATCCATCAACTTTGCCAAAGACGCCATCGCTTTTGCTCCACTATTAAGGGCGCAATCAGTTTAGAGCGATAAAATCGACTATTTGACCACTGTGTAAAGACGCAATTCGCGTCAAATCGTACTTGGGGTTTACTTAGTTTTTCAAAAATAAATCTAGACTGTCTTTTGAAAAGGGCCAAACTTTTTTTTACCAACTAATGACAAATAAATATTATCGAAAAATTACAAATCCAAAGGTTGTCTGGATGACTATCACAAAATAAGTCTGATTTTGATATATTCGAAAAATCTTCAAATTGAGGCCTTAACAGGAAAAACACGTTTTTTCATATTTTATGTTGATGGATAAAAAACACAAATCTTAATTTGCATGATATTTTGTCTCAAGATAGGAAAACAAGTACTCTACCAAGTGTTCATATATCGCAAGATAAGCGTGTTCAAGGAAAGAAAATTGTTTTAACAAAATAATTCTTGTCGAATCTTAATTTGGTTGAGAAACTATTTTAAAAAAGAAACCAATCCAGTGAAGGTCAGAATGATCAGAATCCAATAAAATGCAATTTATTAATGATTTTTTGTTAGAAATAAATTGCATTTTATTTGTATAGTATATTACTATTATTCGAGAATTTATATATTATATATATATATATATATATATATATATATATATATATATATATATATATATATATATATATATATATATATATATATATATATATATATATATATATATATATATATATATATATATATATATATATATATATATATATATATATATATATGTATAAATGAATTTCTGTCTATCTCTCTGAACTTTATAGACTCGGAAGCTATCGAACCGGCGTGAAATGTTGTATGCAGGGCTTGCTGGGGCCGGGGAAGTTTCTTATGATAATTCAAGACCCCTCTCCCTCTGGAAAAGGGAGCTCTCATAAAAACAAAAAACAGAAGTTTCCGCATAACTCGAGAAGCAAATGAAACCAAATTTTGCATGTGACACTTTTTGAAGGCAAAAAATGTTTCTATCGTGATATGAGACCCCTACTTCTTCTGAAAACTCAAACCAATGAAACACAAATTAATGCATATCTCGGGAAGTAACCAAGCAAAAGGAATCAAATTCGACATGTGGTGGTTTGGAGGCAAGGAATGATTTTATGGTGATTTGAGATTGAAAAAGGGGCTCCCACACAAATGAAACAGAAATTTCTCCATAACTACGTTTTATTTTTTTTAAATATTTTCCAATCAAGGTTAATAGTTTTGATTTATCTTCTTAATTGAAATACCCTTTTGCCTGGAATAGGCTCAAAACTGTGGAATTTCTGAGTGCCAGATATTTTCTTTCGAAATCTTGGTGTTAAATTCACTTAGATATGTAGCAGAAACTTAATTTTTATCTGTTTGTTGAACTGCCCAGTTATGTAACTCTCGTGGGGTTGTTATGGTATTTCCATAAGGTCGAGCATGACTCTTTCTCCGCTTGAGAGTGCCACCAATAGCATCAAAGAGACCTTGCAAAAAAAAAAGCCACTCTGCTCTTAATTCACGCTTTGACTGGAATCTACACAGACTTGGAAAGTTTTTCTTATGTTCTTTTGCTGCCCTATCAGAGATGAAATAAATTTTAGAAGAGTTTGTCGGTTGTCGGTTTTGCGATGAACAACTGAACTGAAACTGTTTTATGAGTCACTTCTTCTGATATGATAATGAAGCCAACATAACGATTTAAGATAGGAAACGATTCTGAGGTAGAAATTACAGAAGTACTTGTGCAATGATAAATTATAAATATTAAATATTATGTCGTACTTCATGGGTGTTAATAAAGTTGCGTGAGTGTGTGTGATTTGATTGGTCTCACCCACTTATGTTTATATTATCCACCAGCTACGGCCACTCACTAATTTGAAGGTGATAATCCAAATTCCTTATGGACACATACCAAATTCGTTATTGATACATTTTGCAGATATCAGATTCAGATTCAGGCAGGTAGTGGATGATGTATCCGTGAAATTTCTTCACAAGTTGGGTTTCATTGGATTTTGAGATGATTATGACCTTCACTGGTTTAGTTTTAGATAGAAAAAAATTGGAAAAACTTTTTTTTTCGCTTACGTGCTTATCTTGCAATGTAATAAGAATGTTAGGATTTATAATTACCTATCCTGAGACATTATTTCATCTAATCCAATCATGGATTTATTTTGAAAAAACGACAGGAAATTTTTAAAATCGATTTAGGACTCAATTTGGAATTTTTTCAATATTTTAATTCAAAAAATTTATTAACTTTGTGATTGTCATTGATAGAACCCTTTTTTTGTGAGATCTTTAATTTTCTGGACATGTAGACTTTGTCACAAAAAGCCACTTAGTTTTTCCAAAATTGATCTAGGTTGTCTTTTGAAAAGGGCCAAACTTTTGTTCTTTCTTTTAAATGGCTATTTCGATTATAGCCATTGAAAAGAAAGAAAAAAAGTTTGGCCCTTTTCAAAAGAAAACCTAGATCAATTTTGGAAAAACTAAGTGGCTTTTTGTGACAAAGTCTACATGTCCAGAAAATTTCATTGAAATCTGAGATTTGTTCGAGTTGCTGCGTGCCGTTGATGGCATCCTAGCAAACATCAATGCTGAATAAATGTTTGTTAAAACAAATTTGGAGAAGTTGTTAAGCTTTTTCTTCTAGAAAGTTGAATAGCTTCTCCAAATTTGTTTGAACAAGCGGCTATTCGACACTGATGTTTGTTGGGATGTTATACTAACTAAACAATTTTACCCACTAAAGAGTGGGTTCCGTAGATAAGGTATGTCTAAAATTTTAATTTATCGATGCTTTAACCACTAGATATTGCTTTTAATAATGCTCAAAATGGCAGTATAAAAACCAAATTTACTACTGTGCTCTGTGAAGAAACTTCAGCACGTACACTGCCAGTCATAAGTGCGGACTCGCTTGGAAAAGTATTGCATCACTCAGTTGAATATTGCATCACCAAGAAAAGTTTAGCATTATCTTAATACAGGTACATTCATGATGCCATATATCGAGACCCTTAATATCTGCAAAGGTGCGGTCTTGAGCTAAACTGATCAGAAGGCCAAGGACATTCGAAAAATGGACCATTTTGTTCGAAATTTTACCGCGCAAGTGAGCATGAAAAATTGAAAATTTTCAACTTGTTCTACCTCGTGATTCTGATAAGATGGAAAGTTCTCGTCTTGGGCAAAGTTGTTCAGACGATTAAGGACATCCGGAAGGTTGACAGTTTGGTTCGGTATTCCATCGCTACATGGTGCAAGTACTATCTCGTGATTATGATAAGATAGAAAGTTCGAGCCTTCGGCAAAGTTTTTCAGAAGGGGTTATTTGGGCCTGATTCACTTCGTATTCAAATGATTCAGGCCTAATTTTGTTCAGATTCAAGTGATTTAGGACGGACGCACCTCAAATTCAAGTGATTTAGGAATGACTGACTTCTCATTCAAATGATTATACATTTTTTAGGTCTTATTCATTTGATATTCATGTAATTTAAGGTTGACTCACTTCATACTCAAGTGATTCAGGTCTGAATGATCCGAAGCATTCCGCCAAACTGTGTCGGGGATTCGTTCAAGACTTGGACCAAAACGGATCGTTATCCGACATGGTTCAACCGACGCAATCACCGGAACTAAATCCAATCGATCTGATATGGGATGAGTTGGACAGGAATACGAGAAAAATACGAGAAAATGAACCATAAACACTTGTGGCTATGCCTACGGGGCATATGGCATATGAATCTTTGGCCAAATGGACGTTTGGCCGAATGCATGTTTGGCCAAATGGATGTTTGGCTGAATGGATGTTTGGCCGAAAATTGTCTAGAAGCATATATGTTTTGCAGAGAAAAGGAAATAAGAATCTAAAAAAGTATTTTCAAACGCCCTAGATCTAAAAAAGGAAATAAGGAATCAGAAAAATATTCTCAAACGCATTAGATAGCATTCCAATATTCTAGACTTATTACACTTAGAGTTAATCAATATGTGTGCGCATTTGCAGTAATAAGCATTTTTATTAAGTTTGAACTATATCAATTCACTAAAAAACTAAATTTTTATGTTCAAAATGCAAAAAATGGTATTCGGTCATCTGCCCATATACATGAGAAGTATGAATATGTTTTGATAAAATCATAGACTCCTGATTTTAGGTGGAAATATGCATTAGGTTAAACAGCTAGACAGAATGGGTCATTTTTCTATAATCTTGAAGAAATATGCAGTTCCTCCGAGAGATACCTTTTTTTGATTCTTTGCACATGGGACTTCTATGACGATACTTATTCCTGTATTAAACTTCTGAATCAAGCGCTTGCCCGGTTAATTACTCTTATATGTGATTTTTCCTTATTTCAAACCCGAGCAGTTCTTTGGAGTTTCATTGATCAAACAAATGTAATTCTCATGATTTCATGCATTTCAATTTGAGAAATTTTGAACCGACTGGTGAATTATGTGAAAAACTAATATATGATCATTTTGAGCTATAATAAAATTGCATTTTTCTTATTTTACTTTGAAGACGTTGTTTGGAATCAAATGATTAAAAGATATTTTGCTAAATGGCTTCGAACTCTAAAATAACTTGGCATGGCATTTCACAGTAGAATCTGATTTTAAATTTCGACTTTTTTCAAACGAATTATTCGTCCTTGTGAACAATAATTACAATAAACTTTCTCAGAAAAATCTAGCCTCAAAATGACTGACGATTATCAAAACATGGTGAGAGATAATATGATCAAACTAAAGCAAAACAAATGGGACGTCCATTCGGCCGAACGTCCACTCGGCCAAACGTCCATTCGGCCAAACGTCAATTCGGCCAAACGTCCATTCGGCCAAACATCCGTATGCCACACGTCTTTATACCAAACGGGGTATCATCAGTGCCTATAAACAGCTTGGAAGGAAATCACGGACGATACATTACGGAAACTCATTGAACGAATGCCGAGAATTTGCAAGGCTGTTATAAGAGCAAATGGCTGGTATTTCATGGAATCGAAAATTTAATTGATAAATACTAAAAACTTCAATTTTTCCTACGGCACATTTTGCACAATGTATTACCTTTGAGAGAATCTTATCCAACAATGTAGGCTTCTCAGACGAAGATCTAAATGACAGTTTTTTTTCCTCATTTCGTTAACCTTATTGATGTTGGTTTGCAAAGATAACATCTTTTGTTTATAGTTTTACCATCAATCATACTCATTACAAGGTCAAACGTGAAAGTATGTTGTATTTCGTCAACTTTCGAAATAAATTGATGCTGGTTTGAAATTTTGGCATTCATCCGCACAAATTGTTGGCGGGTTGTGTCAGCAGTTTCTTTAATCACTTGTATGAAACTGGTCGACAATGTTGTGTTTATGATCGATAAAATGTTTCCGAAATGACCATTTGACCTTGCATCAACATCTGTGGTCATGTGATGTCAGCATTGTTCCACCCATTCCCCGTTTTAAAACAAAGCGCAAATTTTTTGTCAAATTCATAAAATTGAACTCTGCAAAGTTTATCAATCTTGACACAGGATGGTTTAAAAGCTCTTGCAAGCCAAATTTTCAATGACCTCCTGAAATTTCGAAGTATCGATCTGAATGATTACACTTCGTTATAGCTGCAGATACTAAGTCATATGGTAGATAGATATTTTTTGCAGGCTCCTTCACGATGTTTTAGCTACTCTTAGATGGTTTACACCAATAAGAACGCCTTACGCTTGTTCCTCAGATATTTTTTGCGTAATAACACTGGTCTTTAGAATACCTGCAATTTTCTTCTGACCCTACGTAAAACCATTTGGGCAGCAAACTGCAGTTTATCGTTGATAAGTAAATAATTAAAACTTTTGATTACCAACATTCAATTATCTATTCAATTATTAGTGTTTGCATTTGAGATCATATTGATAACTTTGGAATTATTTCAGGAAATATGCTCACATCACAGGATTTGTTATCAAAAGGAACTCAATGATAATAAAACCAGCTAATATTGTGATATCTAACGATTTCTTATTTGAAATCTCTTTTTTCATTGAGGCTACTTATTCAGCATGAATGATAACATATTCAGTTATCAAACAAAGATAATAAGAAATAGTTATAAGCCTATGCTTGGGTACACTGTCATGATTCAGAAATGATGAAAGTATTTCGATTGAAAACAGAAGCTCATTTCGATATAATGTTCGAGCAATCAGTCACCCAAAATAATATAATGTGTGATAATGGGTTATAAAGAAAGTCTGTCAGACTTACTAGCCGCTCCTATATGTTCATCTATTTTCATCAACCAATGACGCTCTTTAGCTCGTATAATATGAAATAGGAACGAACCACACCACGTGGCATTTGTGGACTAAGAGCATATCATAATGTCAACCTTCATTGTACTAGATTCGACCCACAACCCAGTAGATCCTATATCATTGTGTAATTGTATGACCTTTAGGCCTCCCTCATCAATCGATCGCACCACCACAACTCCCCGGAGGGAGAAACCCAATCTAGAAAATAGCTTCTGCCCAAATCCATCCCAAAAGCTCCTCCACGGCCAGCAGACCTGAATGGGGCCGTGTGCGCAGAAATGAATGAATGATTAATGGATTGAACGCTTACCATCAGACTCGCACATACACAAGCACAAACACATCCACATAACGCACATCACTCCCGCTCACGGTCCGAGCCGCACCGTGCCGAACCTGATGGCCCATTCACATCCCAGAAGAAAGCACTTGAGCACCACCGACCGCTCGCTATGGTGCCGGAGCTTTTTATTTTCCTACTCGTCACTTTGCAGTAATAATGATGTCGATCCATCCTACCGACGACTTCCGTGAAAGTTTTCGTTCGGTCGATCTGTCCTCCTACTTAGTCCAAAATGCACCCAACAAACAGCGAGACACGGCCTTCGATGGACGATGGCGACAGCAGCGATGATGATGATGATGATGATGATGATGATGATGACATGTTCGACGAAGGCGTCCCTGTTTGAATATGGGAGGAACCGTCCTGGGGGGTACTCGACTGACGTCGGGACACGGAAGGCCGAAGTTCTCAAGAGTGCCTGCTTGACGAGGTGTTCCAGAAATCAATCTTTTGCCACTCTATACGAGGCCAAACACCAAGTGAGACCATCCCTATGACGTTCGCACCTTCAGTCCCGCCGAGTCCCATTAAATGGTAGAGAGCAGAGACAAGAAGATGCTAACCTCGGTCCATCTTACGATGGGAGGAAAAAAGTGACTGCTGCTGCCTGACTTTGCCTGATCCATTCGTCTTGTTAACGTGCCTAATAGTTGATGAGAGACCACCGCTAACTAAATTTAAATGTGCCAAAATGTTGTCGGAAGATTGAATCACCGGTTAGAAGATGAGAAGAACTTTAACGCGGTGCAATCAGTGTCGTGCAGAGATTCACAAACTGGGATTTCAATGTAAGTTTAAACGCTATGCGAAGTGTCTAAAATAAGATGACCGGTTCTGTATAGTTGCAATTTGTATCGTTCGAAGCTCGTTTTTTGTTTCTGGTGGTCACCATTTCTAATGTTAAACCGTACACTGATTTTATTATTAATTATTTTAATGAACAAGAAAAATCAGCCTTCATTCAAGTAAAACTATATGAATATCGAAAGAAAATTATTCAAGCATTAACAAAAGACAAACTCGCATTTTCCGATAGATGCAGTGAATGCTGATTAAAATTTTGAAATGGATAGGAAAAGGATTTAAAAGGTGGTACTTACTATTAATTAACTACCTATTAATTGGTAGCTAACTTCATCAATGGTATATTTTGCGTTCGTTATTCGAGGAGCAAGAACGAAAATACGTTTTGTTCTGTTAAGCTAAGACAATTGATATTCATTGGAGTCCTAACGCAAATTTAAAACCAGCCATCTTCAACAGGATGCTATACCGGGTGTCTCACAATAGATGCCTCTAAAGTAAAATGGGATTTTAGCAAAACGAATCAACCAAATCATATAATTTATTATTAATTTGACAGATAAACGTGATAGAAACAACTGTTCCTTGAAAACAATCGCTTGGTAAACCAACTGTAAAGATGCTTTTGGTACCATTCGCAAATTGTAATGGTGGTTTATTTGGGGAAACAAAAAGAAACAAAAATAACCCTTGAGAGACGATTCGATCCGATTTAAACCAACAGTAGGGATCTTGCTGAGGCCACTAACAAAGTGTGATTGTGGATCACAATGTTGAAAAACACAATATACCTGAGAGTCTATTTGAACTGATTCAAATCAACAGTACCCGTTCTGGAGACAACAACATATGAATACCTAATTTTTTTCTTGATAACTGATGGGGGTATTAACAAGCTCAGATTAAGAGGTAAAAATACCTAACCAAAAAACTAAAAAATGCAAACAAAAAAACTTCCGAAACCCAAAAACTTTTTTTTCCGAATACTTGGAAAAACTGAAAAGGTCCTTTTTGGGTTTTTTGGAACTAATTGGGTACTCATAAAATAGTGTGAACACTTTTTTAGTGTTTTATTCTGGCTTTTTTTTTTGTTTTGATCTGATCACTTCTAAACCCAATTCTATCTCTACTTCTTGGCTGGTACTCGGGGTTGCATGCAGTCGCAAAACTTACAAAGTGTAATCAAGGGCGAAAACACAAAAAAAAAAAGCAAAAAAAACTTGTACCATCACCGCACAAGTAGCACAATATAGAAACAGCAGATTTTCTTTTTTTTTTTTGGTTCTTTAATTCAGAGAACAATTTAAGAATATCCAGAGAATTCACAAAAATTATATATTTTTTTTCTAGTTTTTTTTATAGAGAATAGTATAAATTGAAACTGGAGACCTATGTTAAGGTCTGTATCCACATTAATCCGGACACCTTCAAATCATTGTAACTTTTGAAATATTGCACGTAGGAATGAAAAATTTCACTGTGGTATAGCTGAGAGTCTATGATGAAAAAGACTATGATTGATGTTTACATTTCATGTTTAGTATTCAAGATGGTGACGAAAGAAAAACAAGTGCGCGAGCGAATTTTGTACGGGCGTACGGCAAATCCTGACTTGTCAATACGGGACCTTGCAAAAACATTGGATTTGCCTAAATCCACTGTTCACGATGTGCTCAAATCATTTTCGGAACGTTTGACGGTGGAGAGGAAACCGAAAAGTGACAAAAACATTGGACGCGCTGATCCTGTCATGGACCGAAAGGTGAAAAGGATATTAACGAAAAACCCAAATCTCTCCATTCGAACGGTGGCTCGTAAAATAGGGATGTCACCTGGTTTTGTCCAAAAATCAAAACAACGTTTGGAACTTAAGTCGTATAAAGTAAAAACAGTTCCAAATCGCAACGACAAACAGAACTTGGCAGCAAAATCACGGGCTCGACGTTTGTACTGGGAATATTTGACGAAGTTTTCATGCGTTGTTATGGACGATGAAACTTATGTCCTGGAGGATTTCAAGCAGCTTCCAGGGCTGGCTTTTTATTCTGCTATGGCCAGAAATGCTACAGCTGAGCATTTCAGAACGAAGAAGGCATCGAAATTTCCCAAAAAAATACCTTGTGTGGCAAGCAATTTGCACGTGTGGCAAAAAGAGTAAATCTTTCGTCACTACAGGCACAATCAACAAGGAGATCTATCAGAAAGAGTGTCTGCAGAAGCGATTGCTACCCTTCATCAAAAGTCACAAAGAAAAACCTTTGTTCTGGCCCGATTTGGCATCATTCCACTATGCTAAAACTGTGATGGAGTGGTACCAAGCAAATCAAGTGAACATTGTACAAAACCTCAAATCCGCCAAATTGCCCAGGGCTACGACCAATCGAGAGATACTGGGCTCTGATGAAGCGGAATCTTTCTGGAAAGAAGCATATAATCAAAGAAATCAAACGCTTCCAGCAAATTTTGACAAAGACGGCTTCTACGATTTCTGAAGAGTCTGTACCAAACCTAATGGACGGAGTCAAGCGCAAAGTTCGAAAATTTTATGCAAATACCGAATAACTATGTTTTGTCTTCATGAATTATTAAAATACGTCCCATGAATCTGAAATAAACAACTACGACGGAAATATAATGCGAAATGTATGTTTTATTCATGATCTGAGGTTTCCGGATTATTGCGGATACAGACCTTATTTCCATACAAAGAAAAAGATTGCCAAAAATCCGTTTTTTAACCAATTGTCTTGATCTTTTCGGAGTATGAAATAAAACATCCTTGCTAAGTTTTTCTTTGATCATTTTATTCAGTGTGAACTCCAAATCCATATATTTTTTCTTTTCGTGACCCTACAACATTACAGCTGACACGGGTTTGTATATTATCGTATTCTTTCTTCAAGTTTTGATCTGTTTTTACTGTCTTAGTATGTTTGCGTAATTTCTGCTTCATAATAGCCCAATTTTTTTCAATTGGTCTCAGCTTTGGGGTGAAGGATTAAGGTCATAGGGTACGAACGGGGTAAGGTAACGAACAGTTCCCAACTGATGATTTTCGAAATGCAGAACTTAACTTCACGAAAGTTTCAAACATTTTCACCTAAATGCAAAAGACGTATAGTTATTTGTGTGTGTTAAACATTTATTATGGACAACCTTTAGTCGCAATGCAGAGATTGAAAATTCCTATAGAAAGACTAATATGCAAGATATGTGCATATTGTATGTATGATATGTACTACAGCAATGGGCTCTCCTCTCTGTTAGACTGGATCAAGCTTTAATAACCACTGATTATCCTAATCATGCCATTGTATGAAGGCTAAAAACGGGTTAAGTGGATCAATAGACAACATTACTTATACGTATCCACAGGGATATAAAGAATTTCCTTCCAACAACAAGATTGAACAATTGGTCAAAAGAGCAAGCTATCTAACATGAAGATGCCCCAATGGGCGGGGAGAAGAGCCCGCCCTCTATTCACAAACTGTTAGCAATGGGGAGTTGGCATTCCCACTCTCCCCATCCAGAGTGCTTCAATCGGGTGCCCTGATGGTCCCTCCCATTCCCATGAAATATTTATATAATGGTGTATATATTTATGTAAATGAAAAGTACTACACAGTTCTAACGCAACATGTAAATTCATGACGACTTAGATGTAACAAATTTACCTCCGTCATATCCAATAGAAATTTAAGCGTGATCTTAAATTTACAGCACGGAAAAAAGTTAGCTGTAAATTTACTTGTACTTAATAAATAAGCGCTGTAAATTTGAAATATGCTTTAATCTACTGGTCAAATCGCTTGGGCTTCGAAAAAGCAGATTATTTGTTTAAATTTTTTTTTTGCTTGAAAAATAAAATGAACAAGTTATTGATAACATTCTTTTTTGTTGGCCTTTTGGTATGTTTTCTACAAGAAGATTCCGTTTGTGTTAAATAGTTTTTTATCATACATCGACAGAGAACGAAGAGGAGTGAAATGACTGTTTTTCAGAGTTCACTGGTTAATTTTGCGCGCCGTCTTGGAAAATCCGACTGCGACCATGAGATGGATCGGAAAACAACTGGGAATCACCCATACAACTGTTAAGGAGTTCCAGACGACCGAGCGGCGGGCTGGAAGTGGAAGAAAATCGAAGACAGCTGACCCTGTGAAGGCCCGGAAGGTGTTGGATTATTTCAAGTGTAATCCGATCCTTTCGATTCGCGACGCGGCTCTAAAGGCAAAGTGTTCCGCCTGGTTCGTTCAGCAAACCATGAACCGAGGTGGGCTTCGTGTATTCAAGGTCCGCAAGGCACTGAACCGGCGTGATCAACAAAACACGGTGGCCAAATCCCGCGCAAGGAAGCTGTATCGAGAGTGGTTAACGAAACCGATTTGTGTGGTTATGGATGACGAAACCAAGGCAGACGCAAAACAGAACCGGGGCTGGAGTTCTACTTTACCAAATCACGGTTTGATGTTCCGGAAGACAAAAGGAAGAAGAAAGTGGACAAATTCGCAAAAAAATACTCTGGCAGGCCATATGCCAGTGCGGTAAACTGAGTATACCGTACATCACAACGGGTACCATCAACAGCGACATTTACCGCACCGAATGCCTCCAGAAGCGTCCGTTGCCCTTCCTGCGTTCCCACGGAGGCGAGACATTATTTTGGCCGAACCTGGCATCATACCATTACGCGCGATCGACGTTGCAATGGTACAGAGACAATAAATTTTTTTTTGTACCAAAAACCACCAACCCCCCAAATTCACCAGAGATTCGTCCGATAGAAAGATTTTGGGCCATAATGAAGGCCAAAGTTTGAAAATCGTCCAAGGTGCTTAATAACGAGCTGAAGGTGATGAAAGAATGGATGAAAGTGACCAAAAAGGTCGGCTCCAGCATTGCACAAAATGTAATGAGGGGTCTTAAGGGAAATGTGCGAGCTTTCAGCGATTGAAAGAAAATTGAATAAAAAATTTATGCTGAAACATAATCCATATGTATTAAATTATTTTCTGAAAGTTTCAAGAAAATCCGACTTATAATAAAATTTTGGCGAACACTTTTGTCTGTTGCATTTTTTTCGAGTACAGGCCTTAAATGTTCTTGTAATAGCGATGAACATCACCTCGACCAGTGACTTTAAAGATCTTTTATCCGGTAAGCTGCCCATAATTGTGCAACTTCTTGGCTTGTCATTTTGCCACAAGATTTGGCTTCAGTGTCCTATTTAGTCACTTCCTGACCGCAAAAAGATCAAAGTCCTTCTTGCAGACGAATCCTTCTAAAGGGGCTTTAGCTGGCATGGAACTTCTTGGCGATATCATAATCCAACAGCCCTAGGTTTATCCTAATCATTCTCAACACCCTTAAATGTAACTTTCAATCCTTAGTTTTTTTACGACGCTTGCTATGATCCTACCGATCGATAGTATCCCTAGTAGCACACATGTTGCTATTAAGTTGAGAAAACATAAATATGCCTTTGTTAGTCATAATCAAGTTTTTGCAACTAATTATGATCGTGGTGTGGTACTTGGGATGGCGCTCAGGATGGTTTCTGACCCAAGTCTACGCTCCATACAAAATTTTGAAAAAATGTATGGAAAAAAATGTACGGTTTCTGAGAATTACAAAAATTAGTCTACATGGTTTATGAACAGGTCCCTTGATTATCGTTCAGCCTCGGGCTAGTTCATCTACCGTCGTAGCCAATCATAAACCGCTTTTGGGCGTTTTCGTAACTTTTCCGGGGGTGAGATTCAAACTCGTGACTTTGGCGTGAGGAGTATGGATGCCAACCATTACACCGGAGTCGCCCTCACTACTCGCTATATTGTCTTTTATCAAATTTAAATATCGGGATATAGGAGGGACCATCAGGGCACCCAATTGAAGCAAATTGGATGAAGATAGTGGAAATGCTAACCTCCCGTCACTTACAGTTTGTAAATACAAGGGGGATCTCTTCTTCCAGCTCATTGGAATATCGTCTTGTTAGATACATAGCTCACCTCTTTGATCAATTGTTTAAGCTTGTTGTTGTTGTTTTTTTTTTCTTTATTTTACGTCGGCCTATTTCCTCACATGGTGACAATCACCGACGCCAGGAAGACGACTTTACCACCTGGACCCTACCTAACGACTCATGAATATGAGCCGGGACCAACCGGCTTTACTGCCCTTCCGAAGGAAGACGTTACCGGATTTTTTCGCCTCAGAAAAACCACCGACGTCGACTGGGATTGAACCCAGACCCACTGGGGTGCCAAGTAGCAGTCACGCTTACCACCGACGCCGGCATGCTTGTTGTTGGAAGAAGTTTGTTTACAACTTCGTGTCTACGGAAAAAAGACCATTCCTGTCGGGCTAAGTGATAATAAGTGGAAAAAATAAGTGCTGTGCACTGCGGGAAAGACACATTCAGTCAACTGGAAGCTCTTTTTTTCGGTTTATTATGCTCTTTGAATTTCAAATAATTATTTGATCATTTGAATAAGAAAATTTATCAGCAAAACGAGCATTTTTGTTTGATCATAATTTGATTATATCACTCTTTTTTATGTTATGCCATTTTAACGTAAACATCCTTAATTAAAATACAAAAAAATCGTGTCCAGACAATACACCGTGATCAATTAATTCAAGTACACGTTTTCATGTGCGTGTTAAAGACATTTTGTACAGTGTGTCTCACAATAGGTGTCACCTTTTTTCAGTCTCGGTTTATTTCAGCTGGGTAATTTTAACAGCGGAATTGATTATACCCGTTTTGAGTGTATTCTTTTGACGGCTTATCGCTGAAGATAAATAAGCGATTCCGTTTGTTTATATTTATCAGCTATCATGGAAAGCATACGGGAGCAAGTTTTAAAATTACATTTGCAAAAGCTTAGACCGTGTCAGATATTCAATAGTCTTAAGCAGTTCGGAGTGAGTAGGCGTTTTGTTTTTCTTACGTTGAAACGGTTCAAGGAAACTGGAAATGTCCATATTCAACACAAAGGAGGTGCTAGACGAACTGCCAGCACGAAGAAAAAGGTCAAATGTGTGAGGGATTGAATAAGACGTAATCCAGCCGTATCTGGCCGCAAATTGAGCAAACAGTTTCAAATGTCCCTTGCTTCAATGAACAGGCTCCTCAGACATGATCTGAAATGCAAGCCGTACAAAAAACAACGGGTTCACGGGTTGACGGAGTGTCAAAAGTAAGCCAGAGTCCAAAGAAACAGGCATCTTTTGGTTCGGCACGGTTACTGCGAGATTTTATTTTCGCATGAAAAGTTCTTCCACCTTCAGGACAGTCATAATCAACAAAATGATCATGTGTATGGCAAAAATCTTGTCAATATTCCAAGAGATAAACTAGCTGTAGAGCGCTATCAGAATGTATCGAAAATCATGGTATGGGGCGCCGTTTCACAAAAAGGAAAACCTCCTCTTCTTTTCATAAAACCTAATGTAAAAATCAACACTGAATATTACATCTAGCAGGTTTTGAAGAACCATCTGCTTCCTCGTGCTTCAACGCTGTATGGGAATACACCATATTGTTTCCAACAGGACTCAGCTCCAGCTCACAAGGCAATGAAAACACAAACGTGGTGCGCGGAAAATTTGCCCAATTTCATCATACGCGAAGAATGGCCTGCATCTTCGCCGAATCTCAACCCACTTGACTACTTTGGGGTTATATGCTTCAACAAATAGGCCCTACGAAAGGGATTACTTTAGATCGATTCAAGAAACATTGGGATGACATTTGGGACCAAATTCCTCAGGAAATCGTGCTTGCCAGCTGCGATAGTTTTACAAAGCGATTCCGCAAAGTTATCAAGGAAAAGGGCGAGAGACTCAAATTGAAATAATATGGTTTATTTCTATAAGATGTATCCTTCAAATGAAATATAAATGCTATAATTTGGTTGATTTATTTACTGTAATCCCATTTTGTTTTAGTGACACCTATTGTGAGACACCCTGTATGACTGACGTGTTTTGTTTTTGCTGCGTCTTTGTCGCGAAAAAAAATCAGACAACAATTTGTAATTTAAAAGACATTTTCACCGTCTTCAACTCGAGGTTGTACAGACTGAACATTAAACATAGAGCGAATTACAACGGACACTTAATCTAACACCCAGTGGACCAAATTGGACTTATTCGTTTTTGCGAAAAGTTCCACAGGTTGGAGCGGGAATCGAACCCTCACTTCATGGCAAGGGCTAGAACGGGTGACGCCGCTAACCGTTTGACCACGAAGCGTAATTTAACTTGAACGAACAGTGAAATCATAAAATCTCAGCGTGCATTGTGTAAGCCGTAGTGAATACAATCGATTCTCTCTCGAAATGTGTGATTATCGGTAGTATTTCCCCGTTTAATTTTTGTTTTTGTGTTTCGCCCCCGCACCCAGAAGAAGAGTTACATCAGCTTAGTTTTGGTTATTAGTGGTAATATTGTGACACTCGGGCATAGTTTATTAGTTTGAAGTGTTTTTCCGCATTGGCGGATTTGTATTATTGGCAGAGTGTGGAGTGAAAAAAAAGAAGACTAGTGCAATGTAGAGAACGGTCATTTGCTGGTCAGAAGCAGCAAACGAAAACAACGCGCATGGGCTTGCACATAATTTTAGGTGCATTCACCACCGGGTGTACAGAGTTTTGTTATGCAGGTTGCATATCTAGAGGGCGGTTTAGCAACGTTAATTTTTGCGCATATTTAATCGCGAGTGCATGAAATTAATTACGAATCAACGTCGAAAATTTTTATTTTTACGAATGAATAAGATAGTGTGATTGAGGAGGTGGACATGGGTGAGATCTATCTGATTATAACTATATAACAATAATCCTATTATCAGATAATTCTAAATACGTGCCTGGTTTGGAAATTTAAAATTTCCAAATCTGGAAGTGTGTTGCAGTGTCCTTATCCAAATGATATCGGTAATGTTTACATGCGGGGCTTATTGTATGTGAAAGTAACCTCGGAATGGGCGTGACTCTCCAGACATTCTGAAATGGGTTGCTGGATCTGCAGTAGAGCTATCCCTTTCTAGCTCCCGGATTAAAGCTACTTCCAATGGTCACTTGAGTGATTGTTGTAAATAGATTTCTTCCATAATACCATTGCCGGCCGATGGGCGTTAGATTGAACACACACACACACACACACACACACACACACACACACACACACACACACACACACACACACACACACACACACACACACACACACACACACACACACACACACACACACACACACACACACACACACACACACACATACACACACACACACACACGCATTTGGAGAAGATAGGGGGGGGGAGGGGCCCGGGCGGAAGGCAGGAAGAAAAGGAGGAGGGTTGGGGGGAGGGAAGGAGGGGAGGGGGGGGAAAGAGGGACGGGGGGGAGCCGCCGGGGTGTGGGGGGGGGAAGGGGGGGGGGGGGGGGAGGGGGGGAGGGGGGGAAGGGGGGGGGAGGGGGGGGAGCCGAGGGGAGAGGCAGGAGGGGGGAGGGAAGGAAAAAACAAGGGAGTAAAGGGGGGGGACCCCCCCCCGAAGTAAGAAGGGGGGGGGGGGAGGGGGGGGGGGGGGGGGGGGGGTGTTTTGTGGGGGGGGGGGGCGCCCACCCATTTAGTGGTTTGGATTTTATTCTCAAAAAAAAAAAAAAAAAAAAAAAAAAAAAAAAAAAAAAAAAAAAAAAAAAGACACCCTGTATATGTGTTTGTGATAATTTTATTTTCACTGACTCCTGCGCGTGTTATTCATTTTCGGTCAGTTGCTGTTTGTCTCTTAAGCGCGATGAAGCAATTTAGGGAAATTGTAGTGAAACGATTTTAAAATGGCGACCGCTCTGGCGCGATTTACAAAAGCCTGAAATCTTTTGGTGTTAAGTGTAACTTTATATACAAGACCATCAAAAGGTATCAGGAGACGTCTTCTTTGGAGGACAGGAAAAGCACCGGTTGTCCGTCCTCGATCGGTACGGACACAGTGAAACATTCAAGTTGACAGCGTTCATTACGGAAAATAGCGTCAGATCTGGACATTTCCTACGGATCGGCTCACAATATTGTACGACGTGATCTTTTAAAAACGTAAGGTTCATGGCGTTTCCGAACCATCCAAGCAGAAGAGGTTGGATAGAGCAAACGTGATACTATCGCGGCACGCTGGTCATGATTTCATGTTTTCTGATGAGAAACTGTTTGTCCTGGAGCAGCCTCACAACGTACAAAATGATCGGGTCTGGGCGGCAGCTAAGGAAAATATTCCTGTGCCCCAGATAAACGCACATCAATTCCAAAGTGCAGCTTCAGTGATGGTTTGGGGAGCAATTTGCAATCGAGTTAAACAACCGTTGATTTTCAGTGATAAAGGGGTGATAACTAATGCCGTGCTTTATTACACGGAAGTTTTGGAGACAATTGTTGCTCCCAACCTACGACAGCTTTATGGAGAAGATCATTAAGTTTTTCAGCAAAATGGCGCGCCAGCTCACAAGACAAATATTGTTCACGCCTGGTCGAGGGATTCCTGGCGAAGAATGAATGGCCTCCCAGCTCTGCGGATCTGATTCCATTGGATTTTTTCGTTTGTTACTGCTTGCTATTCAAACTGAAGGACTGCAAAATTTCGAATTTGTATCAGTTCAAGCTAGTTATTCATAAAATTTGGCAGGATATTCCCACTGAAACAGTATGTGCCGCCTGTGAAAGTTTCGAAAAACGTTTGAGGTTGGTAAAGAAATTTAAAGGAGAAGTCATTTTGAAACCTTTGCTGTAGTTAATCTACATAAAAAGTACCTTCCATTAAATATATCAAGAAACTCAAAACATAGCGTCTTCGTTATATCCATGCATTTTTAAAGTGTATCCGAATTTATTGATCAGTGCATAATTTTCGGAGATATTAGCAACGTACAAAAACACAAACTAAGCCATTTGTCTAACATCTCAAGAAAGGTGGTGGTCCATTCAGTACAAAAACAGATATTTCTGCATGTGAGCTCCTGACCGAAAAATTCTCCCAGCTTAGTTCTAACCTGAAAAAATCGACAAGTCACGTGCTATCGATAATAACATGGCTGAATAGTGTAGATCTGTAATCATATCGTGTTGCTCCCGAAATCGATCCCTCCCTCAGAAACATCCTGGAACCCACCAAATTCCTTTTTGTATCCACCGAGAACAAAATGCAAATTTTTCCTTGAAGCACAGCATCTCTTCCTCACAAGAACCGCATGAATTCAACGAAATAATCATTGGGTAAGCTGCAAGGGTCACATCTCCAAGGAGATACTTAGGTCCATATTTAAAATAAGTTCAAAAACTTATCGAATCACCCCCTAAAACAATTTCCTTTCCAAAAGCATCCCACTCTCCCACTAAGCTACATCGCCGGACATCAACCGAAAATAAAGTCTTTAAAATCAAATCAACCCCCGGAGGGCCATCAAAAGTTGAACTTCAACTAAGCATGAGATGGCAAAGTTCCAAAAAGCTATTTCTTCTGCAGAGCCAGACCAAACTTAACCATTGTGAAAAAAAGAAGAAGGATCCTAAAGGGAAATCTTGGAATCACACACTCAAAACGAGCACCGAGATTTCAGGCTGTGTGTCCTGGCACTTTGCAAGCTGAAGCTGGCTCAACAATCCACTCGAAAAAGGGCCCATCTCTGAGGGAATCACTCTCACTTGCACTTTTTTTTTTTCGCTGCTCTGATATCTTCGATCCCATTTTAGAAATTCTGACTATTTTTCCGCCCCTTCCAATTCTGTTGTTGAGCCGGGAGGTGGTGGTGGCGGTCGTCGTCGTCGTGCGGCGGAACTAACTAAAACAGAATTAATCTGCTCGGGTGCACACTATTTCCCACCATCGAAGAAATTCCGGAAGGCGGGGTAAACGAAACAGACAATCGGTTGGACGGACAAATGGACAAAATAGACACTCGGGAGAAAAAGAACCGTGCGCTTCGTTGGGTAAGAAATTGAGCAGCATACCCATTAACAACATAATTGATTCGAAATTCGTTTTTCAATTATCATGTTTTTCGTTGTAGTCGACTGCGCTACCGGGGAACCGGTCTCCGGAGTGATGAGTTCCATGGGATCGTCTAGAACATCGAGTCGGCATTAAGGGACACGACTTGGGAAGAATTCCGAGTGCACAAAAAAGATAAAATGAAAAAAAAAAACTGGTGGAGAAAGGAGAGATAATTAAAACATCGGAATTTTATTACAGGGCTGCCCTTTCGAGGCCGGAAGGGAGAGGGGGGCAATGCATCGGATGCGAGTAAATGGAGGTGCTAATTACTGCTACATTTTCCGAACAAGTGCACTCGGTGTCGTACAGTGAAAATGTGTTTTGTTTGTTTGCTCTAGTTGCTTTTTTCTCTCTTAGGGTCGATGTGAGGTGAACTTCTGACTAGAACAATGAGTTTGAAGAACCTTGAGTGAATGACTCACAACTTTCTTGTTTCCAGCGGAACGAGGTCACTTCCATTATTTCGGTTCACCGTACAAGACTTCATTTCGTCAATCCCATAATTGGTATGATAAACAGCCCATCCATCATTTTCACTTTCACACCGCGTCTGACTCACAGACAGACATCCAGCGGAGAGTGTGACTTTTCGTATAGATATGCGCTTTGCTTTGACGTGCTAATTTAACCTTCAGGGCATTTCTTCTCCGACCGAAAAAAAATAAGTAAGGAGGAAACACAGCAGATTGATCTGTCGTGACTGTTCATGCAACGACGGTCGTACGATAATTCATTCGTTATCAGATTGGGCTTCCACCAAGGTTGATGAGAGAAAAATGGTTAATCCCGGGTCGGAAGTGCGCTAACGTTGTTTCTTAGCTAAATCCCTTTCACCCCAAAATATACTGCAGCAACTACGGATTGCATCACCCACCGTACAAGGTATGTATGCCAAAATCTCACCGGGTCAGGTGCGGATGGATGCCACAGCTTCTTCATGACATAATTTGCTACGCCCGCCACCCGCTCGAATTCTGCATCACGTTCATCATCGTGCAAACCATGCCGAGAGCAGAGCACAAAAGTACATTACCGTGAACAAATCATCGGTGAAGACGAAACAAAACATACGGAGGAGGAAACCACTAAGGTGTTACTAAATCATGCATTCGTTTCGTGTTTTCCTCAATCGATCATCTTTGTTGTGGCTTTTCCCGCTTTCAAATTTCAATCTTCATCTAAGATTTTTTTTGTTTCGCTCCTCCCGCTGGCTTCCCGCCAACCGACTAAAGACCCTTCTTTTTGCGGGTTTGTTTTGCCCACGCTCTTTTAACCAAATAATCAAACTACTCCATCATCATCATCATCATCATCGCCGTCTTGCAAGAGTTGGGGGTTTCTTCTCTTCTTTTTCCTCGGCGGGTTCGTCGCTGGGGATTTCATTAGCACGGGCTCTTCACGATCTACTCCCCTGCATTTTCAATTTAGGCTTGAATACACTTTCCTGGCTCTCGGAGTATTATCTACGATTCTCCACAAGGTTATGTAATGCTGTTAGGCTTCGGCTGCTGCTACCCATTTCTCATCGGCCGGCGTCCAAAAAAAAAAAAGGGTAAGGGCTCTACTGTTTTTCACTCTCGCTCAAGTGGACGACCGGAGCGAATTGGTTCGAAACGACGATGTTTCGCAGGAAATTGAAGAGATTTCTTTTTGGGGTTGGGGGAGCCAAATGGAATCTGTCGACTGCTTCGAGGGTCAATCCATTTCGTAATGAAGGGAAGGATTTCACTATCTGCCCAGGCTAGTGGATACGACTTCAAACGATGGAAAAGGTTATGGAAATGGGGGAAAAATTATGAGGGATGCAGAAATATAGATGACATGCAAATATCCGATAGCGTTGAAGATGGGATCCGTTCTTGGAAGAATCATTGCGAATTGAAAACGGAGAGTGGGATTGGGAAAAAAAATTGATCTGCTGGAATCTGTCTACTTGGGTTGCTCAACTCAGCTTCTGGAACTGCTGCCTGGGAGTGGATGGTGTTTTCAGAAGTTTAAATAGTGGGAGGATTTGTGGACAGCAATGTCGGATATCACTTGAGGTCATCCTATGGAATGCATCATCAACTGTTCAGCAGTTACATTGGTGCTTCTGTTGAATGATATGCAGCAAAGAGACAAGACTACTATTTCATACAGCAGGCAAGCAGTGCTGTCTTGTAAGCTGTGAATCATTTATATCGGTTCAATTTAGCCAAATTTAGGTTTAACCAAGGTGGCAAGAAAGTTAGGGAAATCGAAAATATCACTCAAGTACATTACTCTAAATTGATGAACAATGTCTCAAGTGCTTCAAAATAAATCGATCATCATGAAACCAACATGAATTTGCCGATTATCACTGGATTTATGACATTTTTGATACATGGGCCGAATGAAGGAGCTAGGCTAACATCGCATCCCGTTACCCTGTTTATCTATAAAAATCCAACTTGCAAGGCATTTTTATATATGAAACGGAAGGCAACTAAAATTTTGGAATTTTTTTCTCAAGTTGTCAAAAACAGGCAAACATACCTGAAGAAGATCTGATTTATTGAAATTAAAGATACATTGTCCTTTGTTGAAAACAAATGAGTGAACATTTGTAACGGTCCGTAATCCGCTGTTTGGCGAAGCTTCTGTTTGATGTTGAAACAGGAGCATTTTACGGCCTTTATGTCAATTTGGCGAACGCATCTTTTGGTTTGATTGGTAGAATTGTTTCCAATTTGCGGCTCTCCAGTTATTTTTTTACACCAAAAAGTTTACAATTCCGAAGAAATCTTCGATTGGCTGACACTGAGGCAGATTTGTCGGGTTGTGATTTTTGGGTGCGAAAGGGATCGAAGGGTACGATTGTGTTTTTTTTTTGGCGAAATGCGCTGACTCTCTATCCGGTCAAAACACGAATTGTCCATCTGCATGATTTTTTTTTTGTAAAAACGAGATCAAAATTTTCTTCAAACATCCGTTCTGGTACACATCTTGATTGATAGCCAAACCAGAGGGCTTGAACCATGGCTAAAAAATACCTCTCTTTCGGTTAAAACTTATGTTCAAACTTATATTTGAGGTTCGGAGAAGCAGTCGAACTATCTATGCAATAGTAACGAACGTTTCCGGGAATGTACGTCTTCGAAAGAGGGAAGTAACTTTCGTCGTCCAAAAAAACAAACATTTTCCGGAATAATTAAAACAAGAATAAATTCTTATCAACCCGTGGCATTATGATTTCAGTGTTGAAATCTGTTTCTCAGTGTATTTCTGGGCTCTTGTTTTCTTGTGGCACTTTATTTCGACTCTTTTCGATGTTTTGTCAGTGAATCCTTGTTGTTGATGGCACGAAAAAGAGAACGAAATCCTATGGCGTCCATAATTTTGACTGGTTTTCCACTACCTTGCTTGCGAGTAGTTATTGGGGATCTAAGGATATGGAAAACAGTCAAAGTCGTAACAATATCGCTTTTAAAATGTTGTACCGTATATTTTTTGCCGAGATTTCTTGGCAGTTCGTAGAATTGTACAAGGCGCTTGCGAAATGTCTCTTGTTTTGACGGCATTTTGAACTAAACTGAGTAAGCATTAAATAATAGCAAAATGCGAAGAAAAAAAGCTAACACATACACACTCTTGTTTCTCTCTGAGCTCGTTTGTTGTTAAGCATAGGGGCCTAGAAAAAAAAATCAAATAGTTTAGTTGACACCCGTTATTAAGCTCAGTTGACATACAGGGTCCGGCAATTGAACTGCGACATTACTTCAACAGTCATTATTACGTTGCACTAGAAACTGTATTGAATGACCCCTCGTCGCTTTGTTTACATTGTACCTTGTCTGTCGGTGGATGTATGTGTTACTTTTGTAATAGAGTGTTATCCGGAAAAAAAACGGATCTCGAGCAGAAACGTAGAGCTGTGGTGGCAGAAGAACATAGTTCGTGAGCTGTCCGATTTACGTGTGCGCAGAAGAATAATGTGTGTTTACCGACGAGAAACTCTTCACAGAAGAGTCGACAGAAACCAGCATCGGTGATGATTTGGGCCGGAATCACCCGTGATGGCCGGACTCCACTGGTTTTTGTCCCTGAAGGAGTAAAGATCAACCAAAATACAAATCGGGAACTAGTTCTACGGAACGTCGTCGAACGGTGGGCACGTCGTCATTTTGGTTCCAGGGATTTTTCAACAGAAACAAGAATCGGCGCTGGCTCACAAAGCGAAGAAAATCCAACTCTGGATTGCGAATTTTTTTTCAGGGTTCATTTCTAGTTCTGAGTGGCTGGCGAGTTTGCTGTACCTGTACCTTATGAACTTCCCTAGTAGTACACTAGTTCCAAATCAGTTAATGTGATTACATTATGACTCAATTGAGTCACAATCAAGTTGTTGCAACCATTTTTGTCCATTTTGTGCTGCTTGGGTTCACTGTCTAGAATATGGTTAAACTCAAGGGCGAACAAGTTGAATTTGACCAGTGAATTTTCAAAAAGTGACTTGTTTTCAGGTGAAGTTGAATGATTTTGAAATAAATAGTTTTTGTTTTGATCAATTATATAGTACCTTTTACTGATTTTGTATCCACTTCCAACGCATGTCATTTGCATCCTTTACTTTCTCCTTGGTCTTCCTGAGTTCCCGCTTCATCGTGGCCCTATAAGTTTCGATTGGACGTAATTGAGGGCAGTTCGGTGGATTCATGTCTTCGGGGACATATCCTTTGTGGGCTTTGTGGTCAAGCGGTAAGCGGCGTAACCCGTCGTTCAGGCAATTGCCATGAAGTGAGGGTTAGGTTCACACTGCATCCTGTGGAACTTTTCGCAAAAAGCGAAAATACTGGTCCACTGAGTGTTAGGTTAAATAATTTTAAAAGCAATTTCACTCGACGGTATGTTTTTACTACCGCCTGCACCTCAAGGCGAAGAAATTTGCTATCTTGGGGGCAGTTCGTGTCAATAGAATACAGCAGAATCAGCTTTAATCCGAAAGCTAGGAAGTGATACCTCTATTGCAGATCCAGCGACCCATTTCAAAATGTCTGCAGAGGCACCCCCCTTCCCTTCAGCGAATGGCTATTTTCTTCATTGCACTGATTTTCTTTTTATAATACTGAACATATTTGTTTCACTTCATACTATGCCAAAAACCAAAGTCCCCACTGTGAGGTAAGACTGTGTTCGCTTACATAGGGTATGTGTCCCTTGACTCAGCCTAATATGCAACAATCGATTACATTTTTTACTATAACCCATAAAGTATTTGAGCTGGAAGCGATATTTAACTAGTTATACACTTGCCTAGATATGTTCAATATGCCGTTTGGTAGTATGTATCACGAAAAGTTACACAATTCATTTTATAAAGTCAGAAACTTTCGAGGGATATGGATGTAATGTCGGTCTATAAGCGCCAAATTGGGTCTATTCATGGATGCAAGTTCGTCCCATTCGACAGATTTGTTATTAAATGTTGTCTTCGTACGATTTTTTTTTCTGATTTTCTGATTCAATGCGTTTCCAGCTGTATTCGCTCTACCCAACAAACAATTTCATAAATCAAACTATACTAAAACTGCTAAGAAACACTTAAGTGATTTTCACATATGATTTAGCGACCATTTGATACTCAAAACATCATAATTCACTCTACACAGATTTTGTTCCTTTAGTTTGTGTTAAGATGGAATATGGAAAACTTTCAATCAAAACTCAGACATTTTTATTGTAAATTTTACCAATAACAACATTTTTATTATGCTTTCCATATAACAGGCCATAGTTGGGAATGTGGAAAAAAATATGTTCCCAACATTGGGTCTATGGTTTTCTTGTTAAATCATTGTTATTTTACCTATGTGACCTGTTAGTTTAAAACGTGTGACTATTTTCTGTACATCTTGGCTGTATTATTCGGTTTATAGGTTCAATTTCTGCAAATTAAGATCATTTGAAGATCATGTAGGTAATCTGTTCAGCTTAACCAGTAAAATCATATTGTCTAAAAAGTTACGCGGAAGTGAGCAACTATTAATTGATTAATACTGCCTCAACTGCTTTGAAATCAATCGGTCATTCTGATAGGAATATAATTTTGTTGATTATCGGCGAATTAATGACATTTTTGGTACATAGGCCGAATGAAGGAGCTAGGCTGACATTACATCCTGTTACCCTATTTTTTTTTCTAGCAGAACGACTTTAACAATCATCACTGGTGGTCATCCTCAGGAAAACTTTCTTCGACAACTTTCTCTGCTCGCCTCTTTGGTGGAGGACGATAAATTTCCGGACCCTTGTCAGTCGTAGCCGTCCAGAGTAAGTGAAATCACGGTTCACCGTAACTTTGAGGTCGCGCAGGACCGTCAAACGTTTGGATAATCAAAATCCATTTACACACACACACACACACACACACACACACACACACACACACACACACACACACACACACACACACACACACACACACACACACACACAAACACTTTTACTGACGTGCTTTCTGTAAATCAGATTGCTGATTGGCAGTTGTGTGTGTGTGTGTGTGTGTGTGTGTGTGTGTGTGTGTGTGTGTGTGTGTGTGTGTGTGTGTGTGTGTGTGAGGGTGGTTGTGTTTCATCTGATCCGTTTAACCCCAATTCGTCAAAATTCTTTGTTTTTCTAATTGGTTCAAAAATCAACGGCTTCTCTTACTTGGGAAATTTGAGTCCATTTTTTCCCACTGTGTCACCTTTAAACTGAAGAAATGATCCATAAAAACTTGAAATTCGTTCCATAAAAAAAGTATGTATGACAAATAAGGCTCTGATTTAAATATATAATAACATGAAAATAATCCATAAAATACAGCAATGTGATCCATACTTAATATAAATTTTAGCAATTAAATGTCAAAAATGTACCGTTACATATTTAGGGAATAATAGATAAAATTTTACGAATTATCCATACACGTATTGCAAATGTTCCATAAGAGGTTCAATATCATTCCTTAAACTTGTAAAATTGATCCTTAGAATGTAACGTTCGTGAACTAAAATAAATGCACATGATCAATAAATTATTGAAAATATTCCATAATTAAATCGCCAATGATTCATAATAGTTTTGAAAAATGTACCACAAACTTCTAAATATGGGCCATAGCTATGCAACTTTGTGCATTTAAAATAATAAGTATGATCCATACATTATGCTGGAATTATTCCAATTTTGGATTTATTTATTTTTTTCAATTTTAGCTACGGGGATGTCAATTTTTGACTGCGCTTCTTCTCAGATTTATGAACATGTCCGTTACTTTTGCTATGCGGCTTAAATATTGCTGTAAAAGAAGGATCGCGTTGGATTTCCAATTTTTCAGAAAGTTGACTTTCATTTGCGATCTCGAAGAGCACTCGTGTACGTAAATTAATTTAAAGACTTGATCAAAGGGTTATTTCAGATATTGTTTTATAAAATTATGCCGGGCAGACGCTTGCCGTCCAACTTGCTATCGCTCGTCGAACGTAACTACAAAAAATATCATCCGTTTGCATTATATCGGACAAATGATTGAATCAGTCGTTTGCTTGAATACAATATCGGAAACATCGACCGCTTTCTACCGCCTTAGTTCTTCAATCCTCAACTGCTCAGCAGGCAACATTGGTATTTCTAGCACTTGTAGTAGAGCCCAACAAATCGTGGCTCTTATATCAGATTTTACAATATAGTGAGGGTTATTCCGAGAGTCGAAATGACGTTTGTCACTTGGTGAAGTCAGAAAATTCACCTGCAGTGACGTGACTCTTTATTTGATTTACCCAGAAGAGTCACGTCACTGCAGGTGACTTTTCTGACTTCACCAAGTGACAAACGTCACTTCGACTCTCGGAATAACGCTCAGTGTGTCTGCCTGAGTAGAATTTGATCATGCCAAAAGATTATCAATCTCTTATGAATTGATTCAGAACATTCTTACTGGACGGTTTTCGGAAAACCAATGTTTGGCAAAATTGTAGTCGAGAAAATCTATATAATAAAAATAAGTTGGGGTTTCCTTTGTCACGATTTAACTCGCGAGCGGAAGAACCGATCGGCGTGAAATTTTGTATGAAGAGATTTTTAGGGCCGGAAAATAATCTTATGATGGTTTGAGACCCCTCCCTTCACTGAAAAGGGGATTCATTATATTAACGTCTCTTTAAACTGTACGTCTGCTGTAGACGTTTTAGTTCATTCGAGACGGCATTGAAAAGGGGGCCCCCCAATAAATGACACACATTTCTACACCCGCGAGTCTCGCGAAAAGACCAATGGGGTTTTGAACGAAGATTTTTGGGGGGGGGCCCCCCCCCCCTCTCTATAAGGGGGTCCAAAAAAAATATTTTTTTGTGAACGAAAACCCACATTATGGGGGGGGTTGGGGGGGGGGGTTTTTGGTAGTTTGAGACCCCTCCCCTTTCTATAAAGGGAGGCTCTCATACAAATGAAACACATATTTCTGTATAGCTCGCGAACTGATCAAGCAAAGAAACCCAAATTTAGCATGCGGAAGTTTTTAAAGGCAAGAAATGTGTTTATGGTAGTTTGAGACCCCTCCCCTCTCTATAAAGGGAGGCTCCGATACAAATGCAACACAAATTTCTTCATAACTCGAGAACTAATCAAGCAAATGGAACCACATTTGGCAGGTGGAGGTTTTGGAAGGCAAGAAATGTTTCTAAGTTGACTCGAGCCCCTCCCTTCTCTGAAAGGAGGGCTCATATACAAATGAAACACAAATTTCGGAATAACTCGAGAACTTATCAAGTTAATGGAACCCAATTTGGCATTTGGAGGTTTTCGAAGGCAAGAAATGTTTCTAAGGTGGTTTGAGACCCCTCCGCCTTCTGGAAGGGTAGACTCCCATAAAAATAAAACATAATTTTAGCTAACTCGAGAGCCAATGAAGCAAATGAAACCAAATTTGGCATGTTGAGGTTTTTGGAGGCAAGAAATGTGCCTATAGCAGTTCAATACCCCTCCCCATTTTGAAGGGGAGAGGGGATCTCCCTACAAATAAAAAGCAAATTTCTGCATGACTCGAGAACTAATCAATTAAATGAAACCACTTTTAGCATATGGAGGTTTTTGGAGGCTAGATTTCTATATACATAAAAATGAATTTCTGTCTGTCAGATCCTTATAGACACGGAAAGTTCTGAACCTACCAACGTGAAAATTTATATGAAGGGGTTTTTGGGGCTGGGGAAGGTTTCTTATGATTGTTTGAGACCCCTCCTCTCTCAGGAAGGGGCGCTCTCATACAAATGAGACACAAATTTCATCATAACCCGAGACCTAATCAAGCAAATCAAATCAAATTCAGCATGTGGAAGAATGTTTCTATGGTAGTTCAAGACCCCTCCCTTCCTGAGGGGGGGGGGGCTTAAAACAAATGAAACTCAAATTTTTATTATAATCGATGAGCCCAGTGTGATGGTTCGAGAACTAATTAAGCAAATGGAACCAAATTTGGCATGTGGAGGGTTTTGAAGTCAATGATTGTATGGTGGTTTGAGAAACCACCCCCTCCCATACAAATGAAACACAAATTTCAACCAAAAATGAGAATTATCCAGGTTACTTAAACACAAACCGTGTATTTCTCGGGTAAGAAGCATGTTTTGATAGAAGTTTGAACCCCTGCTTATTCAAGAAGAAAAAAACTCATTTCGAAAAAAAAAACCATAAACGTGACAGTTATATTAAATTTTCCTTCATTTAGTTGCAAGCGTAGCATCTCACGCACCGGGTTCAGCTAGTTTACTATAAGAATAACTATTGAACGAAAAGTTTGCTTTCCTCCATACTACTCGCAATTTCGTAATAAAGTGTTAGTTTCTTATCAAATGTACTCAAATTTCAAGATGTTGTTCAGGACACGATTTGAAATCGTTTAAGCATAGGGGAGAGAACATTTCAAAACATTCATGAGTCCAACGGTAATGTTAGGGATCAATTTCCCAATCTTTGTGGACCAAAAATTTGAAAAAATAGTGACCAAACTGAAAAAGGCAGACAGCATTTATGGATCATACACATATTTTTAAGTGCCTAAAATTGCTTTGCTACGGATTGTTTTTATAAATTTAAAGTTCATTATTTATTGTTTTATGGATCAATGACAATTTATTTATGAAACATTTTCAGTACTTTATGACTCATGTGTATATATTTCATTGCTCAAAGGTTATTATTATTATAAATCTTTATTTATGAGACTTTCAGCCGGAAGCCGTTGCTCAAAGGTTGTATTCTGTGGATCAATTTGGCAAGTTTAAAAAACGCCATTAACAAATTTCTGGATCATTTGTAACATGTTTATGGGTAATCCGCACAATTTTATCGACCATTCCCTAGATATATAACTGTACATTTTTTTCCATTTTACTGCTAATATTTTATTATAAATTATGGATCACATTGATAAATTTGATGGATCATATCCATTTTATTATGGATAGAGACCAGCGTTTCTATAAGGTTCATGAATGCATTTTTTATGAAACGATTTTTATTTTTTTATGGATTGTTTATTAGTTTTTATATGCAAAAGTTTTTTTTTCCTAAAACTGAATTCTGAAGAGTTGGCCTTCACCCAAGACAGTCCTTGGTCCTTCAAAATACCAATATGCACTTCGGTTTTGATTTTAACAGCGTCAATGATAACAGGCTGTATTTTTAAACCGATTAACGCCACCAAATCAAACATCTGGCTGGTATCATGGAACATAAACTTAACTTTCTCCGGAACATCTTCAAGTTTCTTCGGTGAATTGAACCGGTCTGTGTGGCCTTAGGACATAGTATTGGTGAACAGCTTTTCTTCCGGGAACAGGATTACAATTTTTTCCTGTGTAACACTTTCTTTTGAATAAAACTTTTTATCGTATGGGGAAAAATTGATGAAATTTCAGGTTAAACTAGCTCAGAGTGTAATGTTCATTTGTGCAAAGTCGTATCAATCTGTTGAGTGGTTATCGAGATGGCTTCCAGGCAAGAAGTGTTTCGACAAAAAAATATGGGCGCTATCGTGGAAAATCCAGGTCAGTCCCACAGGTGGTTCGCGAAATAGTTGAGAATCGACAATGTGACAGTTCTTCGTGTGGTAAAATCGTTCAAGAGGTCCCAGATGACCCAGCGGCGAGCTGGCTGCGAACGAAAAGTTAAATCGACCGACTCTGTGAACGCAAGGAAGGTTAGGGATTACTTCAAGCGCAATCCGAACCATTTAATTCGGGACGTGGCCAAGACGGTCAATTCTTTCATCAGGTTCATCTAACGGGCCAAACTTCATGTCTTCAAGGTAAGAAAGACGCCCAACCGAACCGATAAACAGAATACGGTGGCCAAATTCCGCTCCAGGAAGCTAAACCGCGAGTGGTTGGTGCAGCCGAGATACATCGTAATGGACGACGAGACGTACGTTAAAGCGGACGCCAAGCTAATCCCCGAAATGGAGTCGGCAAGTCTTGCCTGGACGTTCCGCAGAAGTTCCGGAAGAAGAAAGTCGACACATTTACTTCTTGACAAACGATTAACTTGGTGTGGCAGACGATATGTGGGTGCGGCAAATTTAGCAAGCCGCACATAGCGATCGGCACCATCAACGGCCAAATATATAAAGAAGAATGCCTTCAGAAGCGCATGCTGCCCTTCCTCCGGTCCCCACGAAGATGACACTCTGTTTTGGCTAGACTGGCATCGTGCCAGTACGTGAAACCAGTGATGAAGAGGTAAGAAGCCAACGATATTGTTGTTGTCCCGAAGGAGGTAAACTCGTCAGAACTTCGCCCAATAGACAAATTCTGGGCGATTGTGAAGGCCAAGTTCCGGAAAACAGGAAAGGTCTTCAAAATTGATAAGGATTTGAAGAAAAAGTAGACAAAAGTGTGTAAGAAATATGGCGCAAATGATGCACAGGATTCGATGGGTAGCGTTAAGTTCAAGGTGCGGGCATTTAGCCAAGGAGAAGCGGTTGAATAAACCATTTTTTGCAAAAACATAGCTAATAGGGTAACGGGATGTAATGTTAGCCTAGGCCCTTCATTCGGCCTATGTACCAAATATGTCATTATTTCAGCGATAATTAAAAAAAATATGTTGCTATCAAGATGAACGATTAATTCCGAAGCAATTGAGCCTTTATCAATCAATTTATAGTAGTTTTTCCACGGTATTTTCGATTTTCGTTACTTTTTAGACACCATGATTTCACTGGTTAAGTTGAACAGATTATCTTCAAGATTTTCTTATTTTCTAAATTTGGCTAAATTGAACAGATTAACCGAATAATGCCGCCTAGAGGTACAGATAATAGTCACACGTTATTAACTAACTATTTACATCAAGAAAAATGTAGACCCAATGTTACGTACATATTTTTGTTTATGTGCCCAACTATGGCCAGTTGTATTGATAACGCAGTAAACATGTTGTTATTGGTAAAATTTAAATGCAAATATATGAGTTTGCGGTTGTATATTTTTCAAATGGCTCATTGAAGCACAAACCTATGCAACGAAATCTGTATAGAGTGAATTATCATGTGTTACTGATCGAATGGCCAATAGATCACATGTGAAAATCATTTAAGTGTTTCAAAGTAGTTTTATCATATTTCGTTTTGTGAAATTTTTTATTGAGTACAGTAAATACAGCTGGCAACGTCTTAAAGCAGAAAATCTGAATAAAAAAACCGTATGAAGACTGCATTTGATAATAAATCCATAGAATGGGACGAAATTGCATCCATGAATAGACCCAATTTGGCGCTCATAGACTGAAATTACATCCATATCCCTCGCAAATTTCGAACTTTATAAAATGAGTTATGTAACTTTTCATGATACATACTACCAAACGTCTTATTAAACGTGTCAAGGCAAGTGTATTACTAGTTGAATATTGGTTTCAACTCAAAGACTTTATCAGTTATAATTAAAAATGTAATCGACCGCTGCATATTAGGCTGAGTCAAGGGACACATACCCTATGTGTTTATTTATTCCCTAAAAGTAACACAAAATATCCGACTTGATTTTTGGTGATAATTTATGTCTGATGTATTTTCTTTCTAATATAATCATTTTCATTTATTTTTTATTTGAACGATACATGTTTGTAAGAGAACACTAATTATTCAATTCAAATCTCTCGTCCTTTTCGTAGAGCTCACGCAATCGCTTTGTAAATCCTTCACGCAAAATTAGGCCTTATCGTCACTAACAAATTATGTAGTTTTTTCAAAAGCTAGTTACTTTTGATTATTGGCGCTTTAGTTTTGTATTTTAATATGCTTAACATTCTTACTCAAACATTCTTACTTCTCTGAACTCATGAGCTATGAAAGTACATTTCCATAAAATGAAATCATATTGAATCTCACCTTTTTTCTAGACCCACCAAAGTGACTCTGAATAACCACTTTAGAAAGCAAACATTAATATCAATCATCAGTACCTTTCGAACTTCTTTTCTTCTTTTAGAATTTAAAACTTATTGCTTTCACAATTCGATTATTGCTGGCTCTCAACTTAGTGTTCTAAATGCACTTCCACTGTTATTAACTAAGAGCTTTAGACGCCAAGTACCATTTTTGCATTAGTATGATTGTTTGGTAAGTACAATGATACGCTATACCCAGGGAGTTCGGAGACATTTTCTTTGAAGAATTTGTTTTAGACCAGACCGGGAATCGAACTCAGCCACCTCGTCTCAGGTAAGGGAGGACCTTCCATACTAGAACTATTATAGATCAAAATAACTGCAACCATTTGTTTTCCGTCGTGACTCAGAATGCGCTTACAAAATAAACACATTCAGTGTGATTCGGAAAATAACAGACCTTAATTTTGTCCTTATATCTTTTCGGCTACCCTCTTCTTAGTACAACGACGAATGGAACGCTATAATGAGTTACCAAAACATGCGACAAGTTGATTGGTGAAATTGGCTGACTAAGTTTGAGAAA
The DNA here is from genome assembly GCA_024533555.2 of Aedes koreicus. NCBI lineage: Eukaryota > Metazoa > Arthropoda > Insecta > Diptera > Culicidae > Aedes > Aedes koreicus. The sequence goes on from JAHHFK020004704.1 coordinate 41,694, forward strand.
TTTGAATAAAAAGAAATTTATAATCACCACTTAAACCAGCAAGCTGTCCTACTCAATATCACTTCTCCTCATATAACGATAATGGCCACAGTTTTTTTTAATGAAGTATCTTTCTATATTCGAAAGCAAACCTTATCAGAGCTCACTTACTTTAAGTTCTTTTGAAAAATCGTTCTTTCGAATGATTCGTATTTATATATGCGGAAGTAAACTTCTGTCTCAAGCTTTGGCCCGGTATATCTCAAATATAAGGTTCAACTTAAGCACTTCTTCGAAGTCTTTCTGTTCTACGAAATTTATATTATTTATAGTAGCAAGGTAATTGATGAAGCTTACCCGTTCCTTTCTCGAAGGATTTTCCACTGTCGAGATATCGACAGCCTAGAAGATCACTTCGCTGAGTGCACCGGAGAGAACGACGTCGGCTTGCCGTTTTTCGCCACCTTGCTCGGACAATTTATTTTGTAAATTCCACTCGCACTACACTGCACAGTCGACGAAATGTAGGGAACTATTTACAATCTTCTATCTATGTACAGCATCTACAATGGACCACTACAAGTGGACCACGATATTGCGGATGAGCGCAATTCAAATTCTCTCCATCTCTTTGCTCTTATCACTACATTAGGGTGATACCATTTTTTGTTTAGATTAGATTCGATTAATTTAAGGAATTTGACTTAAGTTTTAACATTAACATTTAGGTTATTTAGCCTTAAGAATTAGATAATTAAATGGGGTAGGTTTAGTTCATTGATAATTCACCTAGTGCCGGTATCATTAAGTTAAATAGTCCAAATTCACAGAATACTCATCAGTAATAAAGGCGTCAGGATCTAAGCCAGGAGTATGAGGAGCTTCCATTTATCTTTTCTAAAAACGTATTGCTGAAATTAATCTATTCTATTTTATTACGCTTGTTTTTAAAAAAAAAACTCGTTCACTATGGATGGATAGAAATAAGAGAGGGAGCTCTATTTGAAGATGCGCCCCTTTATCAGTTAAAACCGGATTCATTGCGAAGAAAACAAACATTGACTCCGATACTGACCATGCATCAGAACCCTAGTCCTAACTACTTCAAACTATAGAACATCAAATAGAAAACGAGAATTGACATAAATGAAGACAAATATACAATGGGTTCCTTATTCCAAGAGCATCATCGGTGGCTAAATCCGAGAATTGTCACGTTTAACAAAACATGTAAATGTTATAGGGACTAAGATCTGTTCCTTTTACTACAAAAACAAATATGTTCCCTAGTTTGAATTTTTTCGGACTAGGTTTTGGTGGTAGATATGATACCCCGTAACGTACCCCTATCTACGAGCGTTACGGGTAGACGTAATGGTTAACATTCATAACTCCCACGCCAAAGTCACGAATTCAAATCTCACCCCCGGACAAGTCACAAAAAATATCCAAAAGGTGTTTGAGTAATAACGATAGGAGATGAAACAGCCCGAGGCGGAAAATTCCAATAATAATGAAACAAACATTAAAATCGACCTAACGTACATTGGCCTCATGACCGAACACCGTAGCTCTTATATTCAATCGTGAAAAACGAATGCACAAATAAGTAAATATGTAAAATTTGTTTTCACGATGGTATAACTGAATGACAATATCAAACCTTAAAACAATTTGAAATATTATGAACTCTTTTGTCGGCATTTGCATATTTAATCAACGCATACACAATCCACTCATCCCAGTGTCATATATTTAATGGCTTCTTCCATTTGTTTAATTGGCATTCGTGCCTTGAATATTCCAAAGCCGAAACACCATCTTTATTTATAGACCACCATCCTCCCTAATCTAATCACATTGCAAAAAAAAATAAAACATCCGCCTGCATCACACCAATTTATATTCTGCTCCAGTCCTTCAATATGCAATCCAGGTGAAACCAAATCACAACGAAAGTCACAGCACGAATCGCCACTGGTGGCGCGCATATCACAACCGGAATAAAATATTCAAATCCATCGCATCGAATGAAGAAGAAAAAAAAAGCCCCAAACTGCATCGAACGATGAGCCTTCGAGCATCGCCCCAAACTCCGGGGCTTAGCAGAGTCATAGAAAAGCGATTTATATGCTAAACAAACGACTGGAGTGCCGCTCGCCGCCATCGTCGTCATACGGAATTACTGATAGCTCTCACTTTCTTTCGAACTTTTAGCCAGCCTAAGCAGTCGATCATTATTCTTCGGCGTCGACAGATTTCACTTTAAGCCCGTGATGAGTGTTTGCACTGTCGGTAAAACCCTAATGCATTCGCACTTCTTGCGCCTACGGATGGTTGGCCCAAGGGTCCGGGAAAAAGACGTTAGTTCACTTGTCCCCGAGCAGATCCACGAAAAAAAAAGCAAGTCGTTAAATAGCGATAAATTTCACTCGACGTTCACTGACAGCAGCTTCCTCTTCACTACGACCGTCGAAGGTCTCCATCGATTTGCCTTTCTTTAGGTAAAGTTCTTATCGCACACTCATCGAGTCGCAAACGTTCCCCCGCCTTCACAGACTAACAACCCATTTACCGGAAATAAGCAAACAATCCAGATACATTTCCCTTTTTTCACTTACCATTTTCGATTTGCAAAATTTATCCACGCGACGTGTGTCTCCTTTTACCGGATCCTTCCAGCAATAGACAAGGGCTCAATAATCCTCAAGCACCGCACAATTCGACCTGTTCTGATTCCACGCGGCGGAATGCTTACTATCACTTCACTCGGTCGGGGTTCTTCTTTTCTGGGGGAAAATTCTCGCTTGTTCAAAAACCACTCTTTTGCACGTGTTTTTATTTTATTTCGGGTGCTTCAAATCGTTAAAACACTCTCACACGATTCCGGAAGAAGCCTGTCTTCCTTGGTCCACCGTTTGAAATCTTTCGTTTAAACCTGTTTTTTACGACGACAAAAACAACAACAGGTAATCGTTCTAAATTTCACCGATTCTTCCTATTTTCCAGATTTGGTATTCCAATCACGCACGATTCCACTTTAGATCCTTGCGTCTTCGTTCCTTTCCGTTTTCGATAATTTTTTCTTGCTCGCAGCGTGCAGGCACCGAATTTTCTACTCGAGCCCTTTCTAGACCGGCTTTCACTGAAAGCCGTCCGGAGCGAATATGTATATAAAAAAACACCAGACTAAACTGATACTAAAAGTGAAGGGGTAGCCGAAAACCACCTGACGAGACCGACGTTAATTTGCTAAATGCCATCAAAATTTAACCCGCGCAACGCTATTATACAGATCAAGTTTGGATCTTTTTTTCCCGGTCCGAAGAGGCAGATGAAGAGAGGATCCCACTCCGGTGTGGCGAGCGCGGTTTCGGTAGGAAAGGTTCGTCGCTTATTCAGTGCCAAGGTAGGTGACTTAAGCGAACGAGAGTGAGAGTGAAATGAGCAGAAGCGGCAGCAACGGCAGCAGCAAAACGTGACCAGCATCCGCGTGCTGCCGCCGTGAGTCGGTGACGCCACCTCGGATGGTTCATTCGGTTGCGCAGAGAGCAAGACCAGAGAGTTAGAGAGAGAGAGCGCGGAGACCTGCCGGTGGTGAATAAGCGACTAACTCACCACCAAGTAGCCGAGTTCATCAGTTGATGCAGTGTGAAAGGTAGTGAATCGGGGATAGTTGGAATGACCCGCGAGTAAGCGAGCGGTGCATGAAAGTGTGCTTAATTAGGATTAAATTAACTTGAGAACATAAACTACGGCGGACATGGCTGATGATGGTGGGTTATGTAATGGCACAAAACGACTCCGGTAAATCCGGGTTGGGGATGTTCTGGGAAAAGTAGGCTAACCGTTTAAATAAAAGAGTAATCAGTCGAGAAATGTTTTGAACAGTGAATGGAAGATGTTGCGGTGGTATTGAGTATGAGAATTTTAAAACATCTGTGGTCTGTCTACCTCTCAGGGATACCATATCACTTTATTTAGATCAAATAAAATCTACTCTCAGTTTCGAAACACACATTCTATACTACACAGTTTCTGCACCATTTAGTGCACACATTTAGAATGCTAGATTAGGTGCAATATTTCACAAGTGTTCAAGCACAATAGTAATTCATTGTTTTCGTTCGTCTTAATTTTCTGCTATATTAAAGGGAAAACTCAGGTTGAATAAAGGGTGTCCACGATGAAATTGCCACACTATGAAATTGCTCTAACTTTTTAACCGTTGGGTAGAATTTAATGAAAATTTGGGTGGATTTAGTTCATAGTGCATTATTTACATCCTGCAAGTTCTGTGCAAAGTCCTGTGATCAAAACTCGCGGAAATGGAGTCGAAAGAACAGCTCGTGCGTGATAAAATCTTGCGCATTCATCACGAGAACAAGGATCTCTCGCATCGTTCCATCGCTAAAACGTTGGGAATCGCGAATTCCACGGTGTCGCGAGTGATTAAGCGGTTCGAGGAACGGTTGACCACCGATCGGAAGCCCAGAAGTGAAGGAAAAAGTATTCCGTACAACACAAAAAATCACAACCGCGTAGTTGGGGCCTTCAACCGAAATCCGAACGCCTCCGTTCGGGATGTGGCTAAGAAGCTGCACCTAAGCCGAAGTTTTGTCCAGGAGGCCAAAACTAAGGCTGGGCTTCGAACGTTCAAGGTACAAAAGGCCCCTAATCGCGACGAGAAGCAGAACAAGTCCGACAAAACCCGTGCCAGGAAGTTGTACCTCAACATGCTGACGAAAGTTGAATGCTGCATCATGGACGACGAAACATATGTGAAGGCCGACTTCAAACAGATCCCCGGCAACCTGTTTTTCACGGCCAAGGATAAGTTCAGCATTCCGGAGCATGTCCGCACTCAGAAGATGTCCAAATTTGCGAAGAAATTCCTGGTTTGGCAAGCCATCTGCACGTGCGGAAAGCGGAGTGCACCTTTCGTGACCCAGGACACGATGAACGGACAGGTGTACATAAAAGAGTGCCTCCAGAAGCGGCTGCTTCCTCTCCTGAAGGCCCACAACGTCCCAACAATCTTCTGGCCGGATTTGGCCTCATGCCACTACTCCAAGGACGTGCTGAAGTGGTATGCGGACAATAAGGTCAATTTCGTGCCGAAAATGTTCAACCCTCCCAACACTCCGGAGCTCCGCCCCATTGAGAAGTACTGGGCGATTATGAAGCAGCACCTTCTTAAACGACCTAAGGTAGTGAAGACAGTCGAGGAACTGAAGAAAGTATGGGTTTACATGCAAAAAACGGTTGATTCACAGGTTGTGCAGAATCTTATGGCCGGGGTTAAGGCCAAGGTGCGGGCATTTGCGTATGGACTGTGAATAAAATACGAATAAAATGGTAAAATAAAGTTTAATAGTTATTTCTCAATCCCTGAAAATTTGATGGCAATCGGATGAAAACTCGAATTTTGTGAATCAATTTTGTGTGTGGCAATTTCATCGTGGACACCCTTTAATTTTTATGATTCTGAAATATAAGTACGTGTAAATTCAGGTTAGCCATACTAAATTCAATTTTCAACTGGATGTCAACTACTTGGAAGTGGAATCTGAAGGGTCCTCCCTTAGCTCAGTCGGTAAAGGGGCGGCTACAAACAACAAAATGCTGGAGGTGGCTGGGTTCGATTCCCGGTCTGGTCTAGGAATTTTTCGTTGAGGAAAATAGGGCATAGGGTATGATTGTACTTGTCACACAATCATACTAATGCAAAAATGGTACCTGGCATCGAAAGCTCTTAATTAATAACTATTGAAGTGCATTTCGAACACTAAGATGAGAGACAAGCAACAAGCGAATTGCGAAAGCAAGAATCTTGAAACGCTAAGAAAGAAACAAGAAGGAACCTGAAACAAATAAAGATTGACACGAAGAGCAATGTACCAATCTCTTGGCAGTGGTTAGTACTTAAGAACCTCAACGTTCAGAGCAAGATGGCGCTCCATCCACTGCTCCAGAAAATCTTCTTGATGGCTGCCATTGTTGTGGTTAGGATTGCAACCATTCACTTTGGTTCACTTCTATTCGTTTGCCGAAAGTTCATTCCAGAGATTGAATCCAGAGTTTCAGAATGTATAGATTGTACTCGAGAAAAATGAAACACTCTCTTTTGTGTATAACTTTTTATTGCATGGGTGAAAACTCCCTCTCGAAGACCATGGTTGTCACCTTGTCGTAGGTGAGAAGGCTGATCTCATGCAAAAGGCCGTCATGGGAGACCAAGAACATGATCAGTAGTGAGAGTACCACACTCTTCATTCTTTAAATTACCACGTCGTAGTATATTTATTTAAAGGCACTGAAAGAGGTGTGATTCACGGTTTGGCAGCAATTCACTTTTAGACGAAACTAAGAACAATCTACAAATATCTTATGTCAAATACTTAAGGGGAACGACAAAAAGTGTACTTTTAATTTGCTTGACAAGTCTATCATTGTTGTTTATTCTATAATTGCCATTGATTTAACATCAAATATACCTTTGCAATTGATATCGTTAATAATATTATCGAAAAAGGTGAGTGTTTTGATAATGATGGTGAGCAATTAATAATATGTCCTGATGTTTCAGGTGCAGGAAATTCTACATTCAAATATATGTTACAATTTACAGCCGTGATCAAAGCACTTACTCTAACAACATATTATTAAGCTGATTCCTAGTTTTCGAATTGAAGAGAGGTCATTGAAATGTGTTACTTAAGACCGACGCTAGCAAAACAATTAAGGGCTGAGGATTTATGAAAAGAGAAGGACGCAAAGGGTCCGTTAAGAGAGGCGAGTAACCTTGAGGCCATAGGATAATTCTTCTCTATATCGGATAATTTTGCTTCAATAATCTCTTGAATTAAAGTCATAAAAATACTAGCCCAGACTCACAACTAAAACCATCGCAACATTAATATAAAACGTGTCTATAAGACTCAAATATCACTTTTGAATCATTTCTGTTTTCGTGGTTTTGTGTATTATTGCAGAAAGATCAAAATGATGACTTTATATTAAGTGTGATTTGGAAATTCACGATCTTACTCTCTTTTTTCGGGATATGCCATATTTCATTTTAGTGCGGAATTGTGATTAACTGATTTTAGGGGCATCTTTTTGCAGTAGTTTTTACCGGTCCAAAACGTCTAACTACCCACCATAACCTATCCTTGTTCTTTCCTATGGAATTCATGTGATCTGAATAGATTAGTTCGCCATAATTCTTCCTTCATCATCAGTTCATCATAAAAATTAATGAAATTTTGGGTAAGTAGTTTGGAGTGTAATGTTAACACGTGCAAAATTTCCTCATAATCTGTCAAGTGGTTATCGAGATGGCTTCCAAGCAAGCAGTGCTTGGACAAAAAAATATGGGCGCGGTCGTGGAAAATGCGGTCCCGTTCCACAGATGGGGAGTTGGTAATCGACAAATCGACCGTGTCCCATGACGTAAAATCGTTGAAGGAGACCCAGACGACCCAGCGGCGACCTGGCATAGGAACAAAAGCAAAGACAACCGACCCCGTGAACGCCAAGGAAGGTGAGGGATTACTTCAAGCGCATTCCGAACCATTCGATTCGGGACGTGAATAAGAAGGTCAATTCTTCCGTCTGGTTCGTCCAGCAGACAATGAAACGGGCCGGACATCATGTCTTAAAGGTAAGGAAGGCGCCTAACTGAACCTATAAACAGGATATGATGGCCAAATACCGCACCAGAAAGCTGTACCGCGAGTGGTTGGTGCTGCCGAAATGCATCGTTATGGACGACGAGACGTACATTGAAGCGCACGCCAAATTTTACGTCGGCAAGTCCCGCCAGGATGTTCCGGAGATGTTCCGAAAGAAGAAGGTCGTCAAATTTGCCAAGATAACATGGTATGGCAGGCGATCTGTGGGTGCAGCGAATTCAGCAAGCTATACATATCGAACGGCACCATCAACGGCCAAATATATAAAGAAGAATGTCTCCAAAGGCGCCTGTTGCTCGTCCTCCGGTGTCATAAAGGTGACACTCTGTTTTGGCCGGATCTGGCATCGTGCTATTTTGCGAAATCCATTCTAGGCAATTATGGAGTTGTACGAAGCCAACGATGTTGTTTTTGTGCCGAAGGAGGCAAATTCGCAAAACTCGCCAGAACTTCGCCCAACAGAAAATTTCTGGGTGATTTTGAAGGGCATGATCCGTAAAACAGGGAAGGTCTTCAAAAACGACAAGGATTTGAAGAAAGAGTGGATGAAAGTCTGCAAGAGAGAATGCGCCAATGTTGCACTAGATTTTATGGATAGCGTTATTTTCAAGGAGTGGGCATTTAGTCTAGGAGAGGAGGTTGAATAAACCAACTTTAGAAATACATAGCTAATTTGTGTTTATTAATTCCTTGAGAGTTTCAAAAATATACGTCTTCAATTGAGTTGTCGGTGATCATTTTTGTGTGTTGCTTTTTTTTCGAGTGCAAACTTTAGTGTATGATGAACTCATGTCGTATGACAAACTACAAAATCTTACCCAACACTACATTGCTCTACTTTTTTCATCAACAATAAATTTTACACCGAATATATGCTTGCAAACAGTTTATACAGTAGTTGGAGCGATATAGTCTTTGACAAGGTTGCTGCATTAATTTTGTTGTAAAATTTCATCGTACATTATAAATCAATAATTTAGCTTCTAAAATGAGCTATCTGCAAACGAATAAAAGTGTTTCAAAGGGAATGGCTACATCGGTTTTGGCAATAATTGACTGGATATATAGGTTGAGGTTATGATATCATGACTTATGATTACAGTGCCACTATGTAAGGCTTAGACTAAAGTGAATGCTTTAGCCCTCACTGTTTAAAGAGAACAGAGGATCATTTCAAAAGGGTGAGTTATTTTAGTCACATAAAGTAGGACTGGTATTTTAGAAATCGCACGAAACAGAAACCCTCTTCGAATGCATATCTTCTGTATATGATTTTACCTATCTCACGGTCCGATCATAAGAAGATAAGAGAACGCACAGTGGGTTGGACATAGTTAATGTCTCGACAATATATATATATATATATATATATATATATATATATATATCTTTGTATGTAAAAATATCATTATGGTTGTTCAGATATGTTTCAATACGTAATGGATAAAAGTGTACTGGGTGTAAAGAGTTTGAAGTTGTTAGAATTAATTATTGTCCTCATATTTTGAGTAAAACCACAAAAGTCATGTAGATGTGCCATTTACAGCGGTAAAGAGTTAGTCTTTCCCCTTGATTCTATCAATTTGATCGATTTTAAACACATTTGCAAGTTAAGTAATCGTCCTGTTTAAGAAATACATTTTCTAAATCCATTGTAGTCTTTATTGCATTTACTGAATACTATTTTTTTTTCTAAAGATGCTGGGAACATCGACCGTTCTCGTCAGAGTCCAAATAAAGAATGATGATTGGTCGAACTTCACCACATGTTTGATAATCGCTGGCATGGTAACTGCACAGAAAAAAATAATTAATTTTAACAGGCGCGTAAAATTTCCCAATTCCTAGCTAAAGGAGGCATAAACGTCGAAATTGTTTGCAATCTTTCGTGCGCCATACAACAATGTTTGCAATCTTTCATACACCAGGCTAGAGTCAGGCGTTATCTGACTTAACTTTACAGGAAATATTACCTTATTTTCTGCCAAATCTAGCATTCCCTTTATGTGCATTAGATAACGGAGAAAATTCAATGGTTCTTTTTATCTGCGTAGAACATGTACATGGTAGGTCAAATAAGTGACGCAGTATTTTTTTTCAGTGTGGAATTCTTCAAGCTATCGCAGGAGCCATCTGGTTGCCAACATATTAAAGAAGGACTGATTTATATGTCCACAAACTAGTGTTCGCTAGATTCCGTCGACAGGAAGTGTCTAAGAAAAATATGGATTTCAAAAGACAACGAATTTTGCAGTTGCATTTGGCGGGAAAGCGTCCCAACCAGATACTGGCCGAGACCCGGAAGGAAGGAATATGACGCACATTAATTGACCGGACGTTGAGAGAATGGAGAACAAGGGGAACCATCGACCCAAAGAAAAAACCAGGTCGTCCTCGCAATTCTACTAGAAGTAAGTTATTTATACCCAACGGTAGGTTAATATGATTATACCTAACGTTGGCTTCCCACACTTTACTGCTCCACGGGGTTCTTTTTTCTGAGCGTGTGGACGTTTATAACGCCACGGTACGATCTGCCTCAGCTTTAGTTTTGCATTCAGTTTGTAGATTTGAGCATGTTTATTGAGTGGGTCATAATACCCACCCAGTGCATTTTGTACTATTACTACAATACGTAACGTGGTCAATTTCATAAATTTAAAATGAGTTTTAAAAAACAAAAATAAATTCTCCTGCATAACGAACAGAACATTCTGTTCGACTTCTAAATTTACATTGTACATTGATATCTACTGAAGTCAGTGAGGGTTCTCTGCATCTTTTTAAGGTAGATAAAAAGCATTTCTAACTCTCACAACTGTATAAATGTGGCCATGTGAGCGCGTAGTCTTCTCTCTGTGTTACGTAGCTATTTAAGTCAACGTAACGAAATAGATCTAATTAATGTGCGCCAATAACTTTCTTGGTCCCGTTAAGCTCAATCGGTAGTTGGGCGAACCCTTGGCACACATGGGCCATCTTGTCCGCAGTAACAATTCGAAGTGGACTTTTGCACACAGGGTTACCTCCCCTACAATACACGTTTAGTTCTCCAACATGTCATTACGATGGCTCAGGCAGGTCTTGGATGTTTTACCAGGTACTCCGCACAAATTGCACCACAGCCTTTTGGGATCCCTTCAATTTCTGCACAAGTGCTCCGTCTGATTTCTCTTCTGCGATTGTCTCTTCTGCACCACTCAGATGTTTAGTGGTACCGCTTCCACATATCAATCACCTTACGTCCATTCATCAGAATGCCCCAATCTTTATTCCTTTCCATTTCGATTCTTGACACAAAGCCTTTTCGAGATCCAAATCCAATCCAAATCCAATCCAAATCCAATCCAAATCCAATCCAAATCCAATCCAAATCCAATCCAAATCCAATCCAAATCCAATCCAAATCCAATCCAAATCCAATCCAAATCCAATCCAAATCCAATCCAAATCCAATCCAAATCCAATCCAAATCCAATCCAAATCCAATCCAAATCCAATCCAAATCCAATCCAAATCCAATCCAAATCCAATCCAAATCCAATCCAAATCCAATCCAAATCCAATCCAAATCCAATCCAAATCCAATCCAAATCCAATCCAAATCCAATCCAAATCCAATCCAAATCCAAATCCAATCCAAATCCAATCCAAATCCAATCCAAATCCAATCCAAATCCAATCCAAATCAATCCAAATCCAATCCAAATCCAATCCAAATCCAATCCAAATCCAATCCAAATCCAATCCAAATCCAATCCAAATCCAATCCAAATCCAATCCAAATCCAATCCAAATCCAATCCAAATCCAATCCAAATCCAATCCAAATCCAATCCAAATCCAATCCAAATCCAATCCAAATCCAATCCAAATCCAATCCAAATCCAATCCAAATCCAATCCAAATCCAATCCAAATCCAATCCAAATCCAATCCAAATCCAATCCAAATCCAATCCAAATCCAATCCAAATCCAATCCAAATCCAATCCAAATCCAATCCAAATCCAATCCAAATCCAATCCAAATCCAATCCAAATCCAATCCAAATCCAATCCAAATCCAATCCAAATCCAATCCAAATCCAATCCAAATCCAATCCAAATCCAATCCAAATCCAATCCAAATCCAATCCAAATCCAATCCAAATCCAATCCAAATCCAATCCAAATCCAATCCAAATCCAATCCAAATCCAATCCAAATCCAATCCAAATCCAATCCAAATCCAATCCAAATCCAATCCAAATCCAATCCAAATCCAATCCAAATCCAATCCAAATCCAATCCAAATCCAATCCAAATCCAATCCAAATCCAATCCAAATCCAATCCAAATCCAATCCAAATCCAATCCAAATCCAATCCAAATCCAATCCAAATCCAATCCAAATCCAATCCAAATCCAATCCAAATCCAATCCAAATCCAATCCAAATCCAATCCAAATCCAATCCAAATCCAATCCAAATCCAATCCAAATCCAATCCAAATCCAATCCAAATCCAATCCAAATCCAATCCAAATCCAATCCAAATCCAATCCAAATCCAATCCAAATCCAATCCAAATCCAATCCAAATCCAATCCAAATCCAATCCAAATCCAATCCAAATCAATCAAATCCAATCCAAATCCAATCAAATCAATCCAAATCCAATCCAAATCCAATCCAAATCCAATCCAAATCCAATCCAAATCCAATCCAAATCCAATCCAAATCAATCCAAATCCAATCCAAATCCAATCCAAATCCAATCCAAATCCAATCCAAATCCAATCCAAATCCAATCCAAATCCAATCCAAATCCAATCCAAATCCAATCCAAATCCAATCCAAATCCAATCCAAATCCAATCCAAATCCAATCCAAATCCAATCCAAATCCAATCAAATCAAATCCAATCCAAATCCAATCCAAATCCAATCCAAATCCAATCCAAATCCAATCCAAATCCAATCCAAATCCAATCCAAATCCAATCCAAATCCAATCCATCCAATCCAATCCAAATCCAATCCAAATCCAATCCAAATCCAATCCAAATCCAATAAATCCAATCCAAATCCAATCCAAATCCAATCCAAATCCAATCAAATCCAATCCAAATCCAATCCAAATCCAATCCAAATCCAATCCAAATCCAATCCAAATCCAATCCAAATCCAATCCAAATCCAATCAAATCCAAATCCAATCCAAATCCAATCCAAATCCAATCCAAATCCAATCCAAATCCAATCCAAATCCAATCAAATCCAATCCAAATCCAATCCAAATCCAATCCAAATCCAATCCAAATCCAATCCAAATCAATCAAATCCAAATCCAATCCAAATCCAATCCAAATCCAATCCAAATCCAATCCAAATCCAATCCAAATCCAATCCAAATCCAATCCAAATCCAATCCAAATCCAATCCAAATCCAATCCAAATCCAATCCAAATCCAATCCAAATCCAATCCAAATCCAATCCAAATCCAATCCAAATCCAATCCAAATCCAATCCAAATCCAATCCAAATCCAATCCAAATCCAATCCAAATCCAATCCAAATCCAATCCAAATCCAATCCAAATCCAATCCAAATCCAATCCAAATCCAATCCAAATCCAATCCAAATCCAATCCAAATCCAATCCAAATCCAATCCAAATCCAATCCAAATCCAATTCAAAATAAACAATTTTGATAGGAAGCTCTCAAAATTTCGATATTTTGTTTATGTGTACAGTTTTAGCACAGCCTACTAATTTTGCAATCGGTTTTTACGGATTAATCTTATCCAGTATTCTTGTTTTTTGTTCACATAGTTAAGCTTCATTAATCTTATTTTTTTTTATTGTGAATACCATAAATACCGTTCAATCCAAACCCTTTTTTGCGTTTTAAACCGGAACGACGAAGGAATTAAATTGATAAATGGACCATCCGAATCCATATCCATAGAATCCTTTACCAAATCCACAGAATATGAATTAGAATAGCTTAAAATGTGGTTATTTTTCATGGTCGATTCGACTTTTATGGTACCTTCTTAACGAAAACAGGACCTGTTTGCACCTAAATAAAAGCATTTTTGTATTAATTCAACTGTTTATTCTGCGATCATACTTCTATTCAAATGTGATTTTGCTGGTGTAAATCCTGGTCTGATTGTAAAATGAACGAAAACAAAACATTTTGCAAAGCTTCTATTGAACATCTTGCTCAAAAACAGCAATTTTTCTTTCAGATAACAGCGTTTGGAGAACAACACAATGACTTTCAACAGACAGAAGGTTCTCTGAAAATATTTTGGTAGGTAGACAAATGTTTAAAATCACTTCCAACTCTCCTAATTCCTCTACCTCTCGGCTAACAAAATCCACATAAATTCGACACCAGCCGCATAAATTTCCCCAATCTTCCGTGAAGTAACACGAATCCTCTTAAATTAAGCTATTAATGTGCATCGCAGTGCAAACGCATAAACTAACCCCAATGCAACTGCACAATCTACTTCCATTCCATTACGATGGGCGTGCGTGACTTCGACGTTCACATACCACACATCTTATTCGGTAACAACGCTATCCACGCTGAAGGTATTGCTGCGTCATAAAAAAGCCGGTTCCTGTCCTAGCAGCGAGCAAGTCTCCCCGGGTTCGTCGCTAGCGTAATCTTGGTCCCTCTGCTCTGTAGCAGTGCGAGAGCGAAAGTAGTAAAACGGAAAACGAAAGTGGTGAATTAGGCGCGCGATCACTGACTGTGTGTCTACGAGAGAAGAGAAGCGGAGAGCTCCACACGAGCCTTGAGAAAAGAAACGATTAAACGGAACTTCGGGGAACTAAGATGAGGGAGAGAGATCTCATGGATTCGATCTTGTTAACGACATACCTACGAAGAAAAGTCCAAAACGAAAATGAAGAAAAAGAACCATGAACAAACTTTGCATTATGCATGAGCCGCATCGCAACGTTTGATTCTGTGTTTGATACAACAAATTAATTGCATGGTGTTAGGGCCTAATTGCGAGTGAGTGAGTTTCCTCGTGGCAGAGTGCGTCTCTGCCAACAATGCCGGAACGGGGGATGGGCACAGTGCAATATTTAAATTATCCCGGCGTTGTTGCAGCTTTACGGCTATGGCGAAGACGATGACTACGGCGGCCGACGACGGTGGCCTAGATCATTATCGAACGCATTGAATCGTGCGGTTAGGAATGCGCAAGTCGACACCTCGCGACGCAGCGTAGGATTCGAAGGGTGTTGCGTTCTCCGAAGAGCCGGATATTGAAAAAGTACAAACACACTGCAGGGTGGATCCTTCATAATACAAAGTACGAACCAAATGGTGGTAGATCCAATTGGGGTTGGTGTTTGTCTTTATTGCACAACTCGAGCGATCTGGCTGCGGAATGAATTTATGAACTCGGTGCCTGGATGGTGGCTGATGAGCACTGGGGGAGGGACTGGAAGTGGTGATGTCAACCGCAAGTCAATTGAGTCGTTCGCCGATGCAGCGTTAGTCATTTTGTGTTTGTTTCTTTTTCTACGCACACATGCATTCACGCATGGTGTCACATTGCGGATTTGGTTAGATGGGTTTGAAGCAACAGTGTAAAGCCACAAGAATGTGACAAGGCCATTTGCATCCTGGTTTGCTGGGCGGAATCGTTTGGCGATCTGCGGGAAAACAGTTGGTGATGAATTGTTTGTCAAGAGTGCCAATGCAATTATGAATAAATAAAGGATCATCTGTGTCAATTATGTTGTCCATTGCGTGGTTTGACCTTCTTGTGGTATTTGTTCGGTTAGAGGATACCATCCAGGTCGACCATTTAAATTCGACAATTGACCTTTTTGATTGGTTATTGTCAAACTTGGCATGCAAGATTCAAAACGCACTTTTGTCTCAAGGTTTATTTCATTATCATAGATTATTGGCAGCACTTACAAATGATTTGAATGAAACCACTGGACATTTTCGGAAACACACTTGAACAACATACAATACATTTCACCAAAATTAAATATTTACCATGCTTTTGTATGGCACATTTACTGATTTATGGTTGACTCATCTGAGGTAAGTTGGATAAAACAATAGTTTGCTTAGGTCAACATTTAACAACCGTATGATTTTGCATTATAATAGGATAACTTCAGTTAGGATATTTCACCATTTAGTCAAGATTTATAAGAAAAATGCCCAATTGATGAAATGATCTTGTTTATTTAGACAGCGCCGGTGGTGCAGTCAATTTAAACCTGCGCAGTAGAGATCTTCTGGAACAAAAAATCTATGATCACGTCTTCCTTAAGAAGGCAAAAAAAGCCGTTGGTCCCAGACCATGTATTGGTGGGTTCGATATGTAGGGTCCAGGTCATCTCCCTGGCGTGATGAACCAGCCTTAGAATAACAAACAACAGCAAAAACTTGTTTATTTATACTCTATTTTCGAAAAAGTTATTTTGAAGATAAAGTAATAAAGTGATAAGCGTGACTGCTACTTGACACACCACTGGGTTTGGGTTCAATTACAGCCAAGGTCTTAATAATGTGCTTTTAGTTCAAAGTGCTCACCATGCGGATAATAACTTCGAGTACTTTGTCAAACAGACTTATCTGATTTTGTAAACAAAGAGGTAAACAAAATCCTGAAACCCTTAGCACTTTAATGCAAATTAGGGCCATCAACACAAGGAATAACATTCCCCTAACATGATGGTGATGCTACTTTCTGCGAGAGTGCTGGGAGTTTTGAGAAATTTACGTTTGAATCTTACTGCCCCTCTTTGTTTGCAAAATCAGATACGTCTGTTTGAAAAAGTACTCGAGATATGGAATTTTGGAGAAGAGACCTGCTTCTAAGACAAATTCGTGACTTCAAAGAAGGAATCATTGACAGTATCACCGTTGCTCAAGTTAAAGTCTTTGGTCCTTTGTTAAGATTATCATTAGTTTGGTAAGTCAATTCTACATAAAATATTTCTAATAATTTATAATTTACCCGTCAATCAAGTATTGCCCCTTTGCTTGATAGAAAGTTCTAGTTCATTCTCGCCGATATCAACAGAGAGAATGTATTGCAGTGAAACTTATTGTACACAAAAAAAGCTTCAGAATGCTTGCGTTCTTAACATGGACTAAAGGAGTTGCAAATCAGGTGTAACCTCTCTCTTGGATCAAAGTTTTAAGCAGTCACAATGGTTGAAGGAACATTTTGGCCATAACTGGCAGACAGTGATAGTTAGATTTTTATTCCTAACCTCACCAAATTAAGTTCAATTTGTGACTGTGCAAGGCTTGTAAAGGGTGTATTCGATAAAAATGGCACACACATATATACTCATCAAAATTAAACTGATTATCGGATTTTCTTGAAATTTTCAGGGAATGAAGAACTACTAATGAGTTTTGATTTACAACATTTGTTTTATTCAATTTCGTCTCCCATCCCGAATGCCCGCACCTTCCTTTTCACTCCACCCATCAAATTTTGTACAACCGATTTTCCCAGTGTTTTTGTTGTTTTTACCCAAATTTTCTTCAATTCTAGCTCTGTTTTATAGTTTTGGGATGTTTGCGAAGTTCCGTTTTCATAATTGCCCAGAATTTTTCAATTGGACGAAGTTCCGGTGAATTTGGTGGGTTCATATCCTTTGGCACAAAATTGACTCCGTTGGCTCGGTACCACTCCAATACGTTTCGAGCGTAGTGGCAGGATGCTAGATCAGGCCAAAACAGAGTTGATCCTTTGTGCTTCTTAATGAATGGCAAGAGACGCTTCTTAAGGCACTCTTCCGTGTAAATCGCACCGTTTATTGTTCGGAAGTGATGAAGGGAGCACTTATTTCACCACATCCGCAAATCGCCTGCCAGATTAGAAACTTCTTTGCAAATTTCGATAGTTTCTTCTTTCGAACATCCTCCGGAACATCGAACTTCGACTTGGCAACGAAATATTCTTGCCCAGGAAGTTGACGGAAGTCGGCCTTGACGTATGTTTCGTCATCCATCACGATGCAACCGGATTTGGTGAGCAGCTTCGTGTAAAGTTTCCGGGCGCGGGTTTTCGCAGTGATGTTTTGTTTTTCATTCCGGTTTGGGGCTTTTTGCACTTTGTAAACATGTAACCCAGCACGCTTCATGGTTTTCTGCACAAAACCGACTGACACCTTAGACTTTTTAGCGACATCTCGAATTGACATGTTTGGACGGTTCTTGAATTGTTGTACGACTTTCCTGGCCATTTTACTGTCCATTGGACCACTTTTACGACCACTCCCTTCCTTCCTTTGGACACTCAGACGCTCCTTGAAGGTTCTTATTACACGAGACACAGTTGTATTTGCAATTCCAAGCCTTTTAGCAATCCACCGGTGGGACGCCCCTGGATTTTGATTGTGAGTGCACAAAATTTTCTCACGGACAATTTCTTGTTTCGACGACATGACTGGAACTACTGAATGTATAACTATGAAACTTGGCAGATGTAAATAATACACTATGGATAAGATCTACTCAAATTTCTAGGTTTTTTACTCATACGATTCAAAAGTTACAGAAGATTTTCTGTGTGCCATTTTTATCGAATACACCCTTTAATTTTTTATAAAAAGTTGGGGGTATGGTGGGGGAAGGAGGACAACACTCACGGTTATGGCAAAAGGTTAATTATTTGTGAGTCAGAATACCGTATTGAGCGGGGGTCGAGAACCTGGGGGGGGGGGTTTTTCATTTACGGCTGAACTCAAGTTAAGGGAGTTCCGAAAAGAAATTTGCGGTTTAAGGACTAAGCTGCAATTTAGCGGAAGACATTGGATCTGGAGGCTGAGCAGCCAGCATTTCTTTGATGTAAAACTTTTGTCATCTTTATCATGCGAGAATTTTTGCCGCGGATTTCTAAATTGATTATAAATCAATCGACGATTCCAATCTGGTTGACGATGGTATGATGTATTTCATCCACGTTATTTTACGATATTTTTGCCAATCATGTATCTCTATGTCCAAAGCTCAAACTCAAACGTAGTAGAGCAAAAACATTACGGCATAACGGATACCATTTACAGTTTATCAAAAGGTAATTGATGTAACATAATCAATGAAACATTCTTCCTACAGCCTTACTTACCACATTTTTTTCCATCCCACTCCAATCCTGTGGGCAGTGATGCAATGTTATTGTACACTTCTAGTGTTGCGAAGTCTAGTCAACAATCCCTTGGTGTAATGTAAGTTTTGAGTACTTGAATTAAGAGTGGTGACTTGAAGTTATATACTCTCATACGTCAAAAAAATAAAATAAAATGCAATATTAAAGTAACGAAATGTTGTTGCAACAATCTATGAAACCAGATACGTTTTCATTCATCACCCGTTCTTCTACTTTCAGACATTCTTCTCTTATCAGATAGCAAGTAATGGCGCTATAGCCATAATGCTAAGGTTCCAACCGTTTGAATAGAAATGGAGCATCACTTAATCTTCTTAGACTAGATGCTCCCAACGACCATTTTTTATTATTATTTTTTGTTTTTGTTCTATACACCAAACAGAGCATTATGTTTGACTATTCTCTCTGACGATTCATTTCCCTTTTCTTTTGATATCTACGGAAGACTACGTAGGTTCCCCGTGTCTTCTTAAGGTGGATACCAAATCCTTCTTATCTCCAACGGTTGCAAGGACGTGGCCAGGTGAGCGACCGAGGAGTGTCTTCATGAAGATAATGGTGTGAAGAAACGCTTAAGTTACTGTATCCGTTTCATGGTGACATGCAATGTTTTCAACGAATTATAATTATGCAATGCAATGTCTTCAACAAATTATAATTATAATTATTCCTCATCGTAGCTCCATCCACCAGGTGTGTAAATGTCAATGCTAATGCTAATGCTACATCCTTTGAACATCGAACTTAGACTAGGCAACGACATATTCTTGCCCAGGAAGTTGAAGGAAGTAGGCATTGAGGTAAGCTTCGTCATCCATCACGATGCAAAACCATTTGGTGAGCAACTTTGTGAAAAAAAATTCGGGCGCGGGTTATCGCAGTGATGTTTTGATTTTTATTCCGTTTTGATACTTTTTGCACCTTGTAAACATGTAACCCAGCACGCTTCGTGATTTTCGACAAAAAATCCACTAACACCTTAGACTTTTTAGCGACCTTGCGAACTGACATGTTTGGACGGTTCTTGAACTGTTGCACCGCTTTCCTGGCCATTTTACTGTCCATGGGACCTAGTTTACGACCACTGCCTTCCAGCCCTCGGGCACTCAGACGCTCCTTGAAGGTTCTTATTGCATGAAGCACAGTTGTGTTTGCAATTCCCAGTTTTTTAACGATTCATTGGTAAGACACCTCTGGATTTTGATTGTAAGTGCCCGAATTTTTTCACGGAAATTTTTTTGTTTCAACTACATGACTGGAGCTACTGTATGAATAACTATGAAACTTGACTGATACAAACAATACACTTTGAGTAAAATTTACTCAAATTTTCCTGTTGTTTACTCATACGGTTCAAAAGTTACAAAAGATTTCCGGGTTGCCATTTTTATCGAATACACTCTTTAGCCAGTTTGATTTGAAATTCAAACAAAATGTGGTACTAGTATGGAAATAATATTATGATCTTCCGAATCTCAATGACCTTCCCAAGTAACAGTTAAACTTTTAATCCAGCCGTATAGCATTCCTCCCGGCTATGTTGATAAAACTACATTGAAAACTGTTTTGTCTACCAACACCTCCTCTAAGCTTCTTTATAGCCAAAATGTGTACAAAGTGGCCCACTCTTTAGACGGTTGTGAAAACAATTTAATAAAACCTTTATAAGACCATACAGATTTTGAAAATGTTCTAGTGATAGATGCTATGACCACTTGAGAACCTTCATAAAACCTATTGGCTGCCATGAAAACCAGCATACGACCAAATGGCAACAGCTGTCAAACTTAACTGTGGTATCGTGGTTGGTTTTTGTTGTTCTGCTTTGTTCGATTCTCTGCTCTTCTGATTCATTTAGAAGTAAATAATATCTGAGAAAAAAGGTCTGATGTTGCGGGAAATTTTGTTTGATAGCAAAATATCCAAAACAAATTGATTTTTTTCAGCCAAATCATATACGCATTTAAATTTGTGGTGAATATTGGCACGATAAGAGCCGAAAATTAATGCGCCTCGAAAATTATGCGAGTTTTTGAAAACAAACACAAAATTAAAACAAAAATATTCGATAAACTAATCATGAATTTCTTAAAAATTGATGGAATTCAATAAGGTTGTCTGAAAATTTGCAGAAATCGGTCACTGATCTACGGTTTATATGCGTTAAATATAAAATTTTGTTCATTTATTTTTCCACATTTCAATTATTTCTTATATTTCAATATGGCGAATGGAAATAAATAACAATTCTGCCACAAAGCCAAGTTGTTTTCGCAATGACTACTTTAAAACTATTTGGTTATTTTGTGGCTTCCCTCAATGCCAATATGCCGTTTAATGAATTTACTGGAGTCAAAACGGTTTTAAAATGCTTTTTCAACTGACCATAGTAAGATAATATGGATGAACCCTAAAACGGCATTTCAAAACAGCATTTTCTGAGTTCAGAAAGTCAAAATAAAACCTTTGATAGGAGTAAACGGATTTTGAGAAAAAGAAGTTTAAAGATCGTTTTAAACAAGCTGTGCACGTTCTCATAAACCTGACTAAAATATGAAACCTATTGGCACCTCTTGGTATCATAATAAAACCAAATTGATTTCTAGTACCTTTGATAAAACCTTAACGAAACTTAATAAAGTAGAATGGTTTTGTCAATGTTAGTTGGGCTTATGAGATAAAAAGATATAATCTCCGGGAAAGTTTCTGTGAAATATAAAAATTTATAAGCAGCCTTTTTAGCTAGGGATTCAAGCACTAGGTGGTGTTATTGAGCATACAATTTTTGGAACTACCGTATACCAACAACCTAATGAGTTAGTAGGCAGAAATCTTGGGATAAGTTCCTTTGAAAATCAAAGATATCTGATGATTACAAAATTGATTCAAAATTCAAACACCATATGGTGCTAAAGCGGATCCAGTTTCTTATGCTCCATCTGGGTACTCCATGAGCTCAATCGGTAAAACATGGGTGGTCTGGGTTGGATTCCAGGTTTATTTTAGGAATTCTTCGCAAAGGATTTTTTTTTGACTCCCTAGGTATAAGGTATAATTGTACTTGCCACACAATCATAGTAATGAAAAAATGGTACTGGCATGGACAACTCTGCGGTAACGAAACAACAAAACGTAGAGTCACGAAAATTAAGTCAACATAATCGAAAGCTATCAATTGACGTATGCACTAAAAAAAAATACTTATCTCGGATGGTAAAAAAACAAAAAACTACAACAGATATTGAACCATCTGTACGAGATAAAAGGAAACATTGAATTTTCTGCGTTATCTAATGCACATAAAGAGAGTGCTAGATTTGGCAGAAAATATTGGGGTATTGTAAATATAAGGCAGATAATGCCTGAATCTAGTCTGTTGTATGGAAATTTGCAAACATTGTTGTATGGCGCATGAAAGATTGCAAAGAATTTCGTTGTTTATGCCTTTTTTGGCTTGGAACTAAACGGGGGAAAATTAAAATTCATTTTTATTTTTTGTGCGGCTATTGAAAAAAAAATTACATATAAGATATTAGGGTTAATATTGACCCATATTTCATCCCTTTCTTACTTACCTTACCAATCAGACTAAGGCCGGTGTGGCCTCTGCTGTACACAGAAGTTGTTTCCATTGTAATCGATACATGGCTGTTTCTCGCCAGCCTCGCTGTCTGCGGAGAGTCCGCAGGTCGCCTTCTACTTGATCGATCCACCTTGCGCGCCTCTTCTTCTTGTACCGGTCGGTTCGTTTTCGAGAACCATTTTCATAGGGCTGTCGTCCGACATTCTTAAGACATGCCCAGCCCTTCGTAGTCGACCGATTTTTGCGATGTGTACGATGGGAGGGTTCTCCCAGCAACTGGTGCAATTCGTGGTTCATTCGTCTTCTCCACG
>JAHHFK020004705.1:0-47500 GCA_024533555.2 Aedes koreicus
CCAAATTTGGCTCCATTTGCTTAATTAGTTCTTGAGATATGCAGAAACTTCTGTTTCATTTGTATGAGAGCCTCTTTTTCTAGGGAAGGGAGGAGTCTCAAACTACCACAGAAACATTTCTTGCCACCAAAAACGACCGCATGCTAAATTTGGGTTCCTTAGCTTGATCAGCTCTCGAGTTATGCAGAAATTTGTGCTTCATTTGTATGGGAGCCCCCTTTCCAGAGAAAGGAGGGGTTTCAAACCATCATAAGAACCTTCCCCGGCCCCAAAAACTTCTCCATTCAGAATTTCACTCTGATCGGTTCAGTAGTTTTTGAGCCTATGAGGTTCAGACAGACAGACAGACAGAAATCCATTTATATATATATATATATATATAGATATCCACGGGAAAAGAATAGAGTTGTCCGATTTTGCTCAAAATCGCTTGATATGTTCTTCATCGAAAATAATAAGACCCGTATTTTTTTATTTTTTTATTAGGATTACCATGTTCGATATAAGGTTACCAGAAAAATCGACATTTTTCAAAAAATTTTATTTAAAAAAAATCATAACTTCTGAACCACTGGGTCGATTTGCAATGTCTGTCTATGAATAGAAAGCTCATTACTTTTATTTTTTATTAAAAATATTGATTAAAATAATTAATGTGCTTAAATTTGCTAAAATGGTCAAAGTATTTGTTTTTTTATGATTTTCGAAATGTTGGACCACAACGACTATTTATTTTTATATTTTTTTTATCAAAATTCAAACATTTTTACATAACATATCAAAAAATCTCAAATGCCGAGCCGTTTTTGAATTAATTTTTTTTGAAAATTTGCCCATACACACATGGAATGAGCATCATTTTCCAAATTTGGCAACAAGCGCTGTCTGAGAGAATCTTGGGAGGTCGGAATTGGCCACAGGGTCGGGATTGGACCAGGCTTCGCTATATTAAGGAATTGGAGCTCAAATCTCAAAGCTTTAGACTACAAGCAAGGGTTTTCTCAGATTACCTTCAATTAAAACTCAGCATTTAATTTGATTATTTAATGATTTTGATTTTGCATAATTCATCAAAAAAAAATATAACATAGCAAAATTCTTACAATTTCACGCACTTTTCTTCATCTGAAAACGAAAACCGTTTCACGATAATGTAATTTTCACTTTGTGGCTTAAAGTAATGAAACTTAAAGTGGCTTAAAGTAATGAAACGATTGCATAATTCACAAGCCGCGGATAATGATTCCTCTCCACCCCATGTACCATCGTGGGCCAGCAAAGCTACATATTTCCGGAGTCGATCATAGTCATCCAAGCAATCGGTCTTAATTAGGTCTTCAGCGAAAGGCAGTAAATGATCCCAGTATCGCGGCAAATTGTTCCTGATGAACTCGACCAAATCAGTCCTCATCTTGTAACTTGCCTCTGGAAACTTAGGATTCGTAGGGCTAATTCGCCAAAGCTGATGCACTAGACTCCCGTAGAGGCAATTACCGTCACCTGGTATACGCTGAAACCAAACTCCACCTTCTGACAGGGGGCAATAAACAAGTTGAGAGCGGTTTTCCATTTTATCACTGTACTATGACCAGTTTTATTAGCCTTGAGAAGTAATACGCTAGAGATTCTATCGCAAAGCAAGATTTTGAAAAAGTGTTCTTCTTCCTTCTGTTCTGCGGTTGAAAAAGCGTTTGCGTGGCCTTTACACGCACACATACAAGAGTCGAAGAATTTTAAATCTTTATATATAGATTAAATACTCAAGATAAAATAGTGAGTGTGAATGTTTAAGATGTTTGTGAATATTTATAGGTGTGTGTGAGGTGGGTGCGAACCATTTGTCAGTGTCTGTGCTATGAACATCAGGGGCCCCACACACGCTCTGACGTGTAGTGCGGCATTGGCTCCGCCCCCGGGGGATTTGGTCGGGTTGACGTGGGGTCGGGGCGTCTGTGGACGGGTTGTGCGATGGGTTTGTGAGACGGTTTGCCAAATCTGTCGTACTACTTGCCCGCGGACGCTCCGACTCTGCTCCAGTTCGGGCGTGGTTGATTGTACATTTATTATTGCCAGTGGCATCGCTGGTGTGATGCTTGCTTAAGACATACAAAAAGTGGTAAGACGCGGTAGGACTCACAAGAATAAAAATATGGTTCAAATGGTAGCTTCCGCGGAAGGTAATCCTAGCCGTAGCTTTCGTTGATATCTGATTTGCTTAAACGCGCGTGCTCTGGTGTATACAATGCGCTTCAAAGCTCCGCGTGCAATCATCAATTGTGTTTCAGAGTAATGAAGTAAAGTGTAGTTCCGGATTCGAATGCAAGAGGAGATAGTGTCACAATTGGACAATATAACTTATAACAAAAAAATTGTTTTCTTTGAATCATATAATTGTTTTCTGCTTGCATGCAGCGTGCATTCCACAGACAGCGCAAACAAAGTGAACTAATATATGTGTTTTACATTGAAACAAACCACACGCGTGTCCCCAATAGCATCTTTACTGTTGGTTTAAATCAGCATTCAAACCTAAATAAGTTCATTCCACATCTCTAGTCAGCCGGCTGATAGGAGAGTAAATCGAAAACGACTAAACAATTAAAAAACGGACTTATAATCACCATTTACCAAGATGGACCTACGAACAAACCCTTTCCCTCTAACAAACTCCTTCCCTGAGATACTTGTGGGGGTGCAGTAGTATATACGGCCTCTTGCAGCAACAAGTATCCAACTAACATTCCTGCCCTTCCCTATTTGATCTACACGGGCGTGGCCAGCGTCGGTATTGATCCAAAAACTGAGACCACCAGGAATTGCACATTGAGAATGATTCACTACTCCCAGGTGACATTCTGTTGGTTCTCTGTGCAATTTCAGCTGGTCTCGATCAATAACGAAGTAGCAAACCACGGGTGATCAATATGCTCATGCTCAAAGTAATGAAACGATTGTGTCCCAGAGATTTGTTTTGCAAGAGGATTACTGTTTTTTTTTTTTTTTTCCATTGCATTGTAATCTTTTTCTGAGAAAAACTCGTAATATATTTTGGAATCTACTTTAGAAACAGCCCAAGAGTAAAGTTCGTATGCAGTTGTAATATGATGGCCTTGTAAACTTGCTTTTGAAGCGTTTCGCTTTAGAACACCTCCTAAAGCGTCACAAGGCCCTTTTCCATGGCGAGTGGCAAAAAAGTTCCACTCTGCATCAAGACCGAAGTCCTTGTACATGTGGCACAAATTGAAAGCAGTCATCTTATTTGTGTATTGATTGCCTGATCCATCAGAAAAAAATGGATATTTTTCAGGTGAGGTAGCTTTTTTTTTAATGAAATTCACACAATTTGTTATAAACAGCCGAACGGCAACATGGTTATGTTTAGTAAATTCTGCGATTGCTATAAAGCTTGTAAACTTTAAATTTTGTGCTTCATCCTTATAATATATGGCAAAAGGATGGATTGTGCATTGAGCGTTTGCCCAATGAAAACCTTGTATAGCGTCCTGAATAACAAAAGAGTAATCTTCAGAGAAGTCAGCAATTATAATGCAGTCAGTTGGTTCCAAATTAATTTTTAGTTGTTTTAAGTAGTTACCTTGTTGCTCTGCAGTAAAATTATGCGGAGATAATTCGCTTATTTTTTTCTAAAAATGTTTCCACAAACTCTTCTTTATCCATTCGCATTGAATTTAGATGACAACGATCTGTTTGCTTCCATTGCTTAAATTCTAAGGAATCGATATTTTCAAGAAAATTCATCAGGTCATTTTCCAGTGTCTGCGTACCCAGGCAATGATCGCAGGCTTTCAACCAACATTTCTCTGTAGGATTTTCACATAGTATTTTAAAAAACAAGTCATGATACGTTTTTAAATGGTTAGGAATAAGTTTCTTATCCTTAAGGGTTTTAAACATTAATTTAACATTCTGATGATAAATGCATACGCAGACAGTATGCGTTCCACTTGAACCAGCCAGAATACAATTTTTTGGGCGGCTGCTGGAAAACATTGAAAATCCAATTTTAAAAGTAGGATATTGCTCTTTGAAAATCAAATAAATTTCACGAAGGTTACATAAAACATAGGCGTAGCCAGGATTGTAAGTAGGGGAGGGCAAGCTTTTTTTAAAGAGAGAGAGAGAGAGAGAGAGAGAGAGAGAGAGAGAGAGAGAGAGAGAGCGGATTACCTTTCTTGTCAACTCTAACCCAAAGTACATATTTTACAATATCCGGCCGATTTTGGCAACAAGATCATTCATTTAGTTTCGTTCGTTTGTTTCTTTGTTGGAATAATGTCTAACTTAATTACTTTTAAAACACTTTCGATTGCCCATTTATGGTACTATTAAATAACAATGAATCAAACAACTGCTTGAAACTGCTAATTAAAAAAAAAAACAATGTGCAATTAACACAATGTGCTCTAAATTTACTAGCAGAGCAACTTTTTCGAAACAAATTTAGAATGAAAAGTAATGAGCATGACATTGACAGTAGCTTTCTTCTTGGTTCATGCGTGTGTTCTCGACTTGTTGTGGAATTTATTTGATTGGTGGAAATTCCTGAACCTATTTAACTTATTCTTGTTTTATGCTATTGTCATGCAAAACAGTAACCGAGTGCTTATGTACGTATTTTATCCGATGATCCGTTTTGTTACAAGCATTCTTTTATTCTTGAATACGCGCCGAACCATCGCACATAAATTCGGCGACGGTTTCAGCGTTTTTCTCCCATAGAAACGGAAAAAAAAACTTTGAGGTAGCTCATCGAAGCTTCTGGTCCGCCTCTAAGCATCTTGCTATGAGGTACCAGGTGAGTTTTTATCGATTGCCTGTCGATCTGCTAAATTTGGAAGATGTCATCATTGAGATATCTCAAATTATAATAATCCGTCCAATGTTTCACAAAACAGCGATTGGCTATAATGAAAGGACCAAGTCACCTCCCTTGGTGCTAAACCGATGAGCCTGTACATCAATAGGAGCATAAAGTTGCCAGAAGGCACGAAATGCATCTACGCACACTGGATTCACATAGATTATTCTAAAGAAGTTTCTACTTGATTGATAGAGTTGTAAAAATTGAAAGTTTACGAAGAAAGAGTTTGCTTCGAGCATCGGCAGTGAAAGGTCGTGTCGATGCTTTATTACGCACTATTTTGCTATCGGGCATGGCGCGTTTTGTATTGTTTCGGTTATTTATAATTCGGCGATGCGAGTGATCGAGTAAGCACAGAAAAAAAACAACAAAAATGTTTTCTGGTGAGATGTGGTGGTTCGACAGAAGGGGGGCCCGGCGGTGGGGATCACAATTATTTGTGATCCATAATATTGGTTGGAAGCTCGTCGTGCCACCATATCCCGGAGCAAATAAACCACAAGCTAGCAAACATCAAAGCTGAATAGCTATTTGTTCAGTCAAATTTGGAGAAGTTGTTCTGCTATATCTTCTAGAAAGCTGAATAACTTTTTCAAATGTGTTTGAACAAGCGGTTATTCGACGCTGATGTTTGTAAGTTATCTCATATGGTGAGTGATTCCAATAGCATCTTTCTGTTAGTATAAATAGGTTCAAATCAGAAATCGGTACTAATATTTAAATGTTTTACTAAACGCCGCTTGAATTCAGCTTATCGTTTACTAAAAAGAACCCTGCTGCCACCCAATCTTGTTATCCAATATCCCAGTGATTTCTCGTGGAAAGGCAGAGGCTGTCTCGGCTTTCAATCAAACGAGTCTCACACATTCCTACCCTTTACTTATTTGACCTGCATGCGGGCGAGGCAGGCGCTGGTTATTGCCTTAGTTTGGGATCACCAGTTTTTACACATTGAGGATGTATGCTAATCCTAAACATCATCTGTTAGTTCTCTGTGTAGTAACAGCTGATCTGACAGCAACGGAGTAGCAATCTCGGGCGGTCAATCATGCTCGTGTCTTGCATGTAAGAATACACCCAGGTAACCAATAAGCAGGTCCAAAGCGTATTTACAGCAACCAATCAAGCAATTAAGTCGCCATAAATGCAACATAAATGCCACTTTTGGCCCCAATATACGGCTGCTTTACTGCAATGCTATGATAATGCTTCATTAATGCTATTTTGCATTCGAAATGCTTATTACAGACTACAAGCATTTAAATAGCATTTGAAATGCAACTTTACAACAGATAGCATTCAAGATGCTGATATAATGCTAATATAATGCTTGTAGCATGAATGAAATGCAGATTTAGGGTTGATTTACTGCATATACTAATGCTTATTGGTTACCTGGGCAGTACCGTAAAAGGGGATAACATTGACCGGTTTGCCCATATCATCAATAGTCCACATAACCATTTTTCGTTGACACACTTTCTAGCTATCAATTATGTTTCTTAATATAGTATTTTTTGGCTTCCGAAAGCTATAACATTGGTTTAAATATTAAGTTTTTTGATTGCCAAGAACTGGAAGTTGAATTGAGCATAGCTTTTTCATCTATCGGCTCGTGGGGGAAAAAAGCAATAAATGCTTGTCTAATAGTTAACATAATAGGTTAAAGATATTTTTTTATATACGTTAGGTTTGCTAGGTTGGGTTCTTGATTACAGGAAAAAAATTGTACTAAAATTCGTAGCCTTTCCTATTTAAAAATATATCTCATTGTTGTCCACTTTTTGCGCTTTTTTGCTACAACTTGTCACAAAATCGAGGCAACTTCGCGCTTTTTCATTGAGGCAAAGCGGGAATAATACAAACATTAAACATAAGTAATAAACAATTGAAACAAACACAAAAAAATTAAAAATAAAATCAAAAGTTAGGGGGGGGGCAACGGCCCTCCCCTGCCCCCCCCCTTGGCTACGCCTACTTGTATAACGTAGCAAACCATGACGTCTGAATAAACAAAAAGAAGAGATTATTCTACTTACCAACACTAGGAACAGCGTCAATTTCCGATGATCTAGCGGCATTGAGATCGATTATTTCGAAACCACCATTATTGATGTTTGCTGGTGCTGCGAAATTGTTCACTCTAGATGGTCCGGCCACGGCGAAATTAGTGGTGGCTGATGGTCCGGCAACGGCGAGATCATCAAGTTTCAAAGGTTCAGAAACGGTGAGTTCTTGATTTCCACATTCTAGATTAACTGCACTTGGAGTTGCTGGCTCGTTTTCTTTCTTGATAAAGCGATAAAGTCTGCAATAGCAGGTATTACAAATGTAGGAACAGCTTTTATCCAATTTTATTCTCCTTTCCGCTGCATAACCATATAGTTTAGGAGTAACTTTCTTGTAACTATTACTCCAAACATGGCAATTTGAGCATTCGTGCTTCATTGTATTAAACGTTTAAAATTAACACTTCATTTGATCACTTTTTAAAAATAAAAAATAAAACATTGAAACACTTTTCTCAAATTTTTGCTAGTACACGCGAGCAAATTCCTTTTAATTCTACTGGAAGCTTACTTACAGACTTCGAGTGCTCGACTTGAAGGGAACATCACAGTAGGTCTAGTATTTATAGTAGGTTTGTTGGTACCGCAGTGTGTGAGGTAGGGGAGGTACTTGAGTGTGTTTATGTGTTTGTTTGTTACCTAAAATGTTGTTTGATACCAACAAGGTTATTCATTATTACTTCGTTTGAAGGTAGTCAAATTGGTGTTGTGTTGTTTAGTTAGTTGTTTTTGTGATTAAGGTATAAATTTAAACAGCCACGAATATCCGTTTCCTTGACCCTTGCTAAGCAAGTTTTTGGGATTTTGTTTGTGGATTGCTATGCTTTCCGCTACATTTAGTTTCGTTGAATATATGTTCAGCTACTTTTGATTTAAAATAAAATAACTACAATGAAATAATTCCCGCAGTTATTTTTAATTGATGGAAAATGATGCTCATTCCATGTGTGTATGGGAAAAAAACACGGAAATTTTCAAAAAAATATAACTCAAAAACGGCTCGATGAACATTTGAGATTTTTTGATATGTTATGTAAAAATGTTTGAATTTTGATAAAAAAAAATATAAAAATAAATAGTCGTTGTGGTCCAACATTTCTAAAATCATAAAAAAAAAACAAATACTTTGACCATTTTAGCAAATTTAAGTACATTAATAATTTTAATCAATATTTTTAATAAAAACTTAAAGTAATGAGCTTTCTTTTCATAGAAAGTGATTAAAAATCGACCCTGTGGTTCAGAAGTTATGATTTTTTTTAAATAAAATTTTTTGAAAAATGTCGATTTTTCTGGTAACCCTATATCGAACATGGTCATCCTAATAAAAAAATAAAAAAATACGGGTCTTATTATTTTCGATGAAGAACATACCAAGCGATTTTGAGCAAAATCGGACAACTTTTTTTTTCAACTCTATTCTTTTCCCGTGGAATCGCTGTATATATAGATAGATAGCAAAAAATAAAAGATCTGGTACCCTTCGAAGTTCAATAACCATACTTAGTAGAATGCAAATCTATTGTTTAGTTTTTTTTAAGAGAATGGAGCTACTCCCTAAAAA
This sequence comes from Aedes koreicus, assembly GCA_024533555.2. Classification (NCBI taxonomy): domain Eukaryota; kingdom Metazoa; phylum Arthropoda; class Insecta; order Diptera; family Culicidae; genus Aedes; species Aedes koreicus. The sequence continues at coordinate 8,516 of JAHHFK020004705.1, forward strand.
GCGCAACGAAAGCACCACTACCCAACTAAACCCATGGCAAACGGCTGATGATTCGGGACAATACGCGCTTCGGTCTTGGGCACCGTTAACCGTGAACCGTGAGGTGTGGGGACTCGGGTGGAAGTTGGCAGCAACATCAAAATAGAAAGCGCCTCTCCGCCGTTGTGCACTTTGGAGAAAGCATGCGAGAGAAAACGCTGATGTAGGCTGAGCGAGCGTTGTTATCTCTCTTTCGTCAATTCTCTTTGTTTACAATTCGTTGCCATGCTCTCGCCTTCTCTTTCGGAATTTCGTTGAGGAAAATCATCTGCTGTCATGAAATCAGACGCTGTTATCACTGAAAACGTGGCAGCGTGGCAGAGAACAACATTAATTCGGATGGCCTGTTGTAGGGTGGTGATTTAGGGTGGAGAACAGCTTCGGCCCCCCCCCGAGACCCTATTCCAAGCACGGACTGAACAATAACTTAGGTACAATGCTTCACATCGTAGAACATCTTTTGTTCGCGATTTATTTTCTTCAGAATAATCCCGTGCCGGCTAGAGGTTTTGGAGAAGATGAACCTCCACCCTACTAGGAAGTCTCTGACATTATTATTTTTTCATCCTTGTTTCTATCACTTCTGAGATTTCATTTCACCTTTGGGCTAGACATCACGATCACCGTACATCTCTGGCCGGCTATGGATGCTGGTAAGCTGTGCACTGATTGCAAAGGAGAAAACAAACGAGGAAATATCCATCGCTTTCTTTATTGAAACACAACAAACATGCTACAATGCTTTGTAGGGCCCTATCCCTAGGCGCATGCAAGCGGGTATTTTGACATTGACTGAGAATACTTCACTGGTAATCGGACATGGTTGGGTGTCTTTTAAAGTAGGAAATTCAGATCAAACGATTCAGGAAAGGTTGACGAAAACATCAAATCTTATCAAGGTATAACCATTGAATTCGCAGAGTTCCACTCTCTCAACCTTTAAATGCATTTTGTCAGAGTAGCTTATCAAATTTATATCAATTTCTAATTCATCACTCTGCAGCTCTGCAGCTAATTAGACGAACGCTTTGCTAATTAATTTTGTCATTAATCTAATTAACCGTGGGTTGGCAAGCGTCGAACGGTTCCGCCATCGCAGCCCGTATAAAAGAAAGAATTTTGCTGTATACTTCCAGGAAGAAGGAAACGAAAATCAAAGGACCACCCACTGAACCGTGCCGTGCCGGTCGGGGAAAAACAAATGGCTTCCAGCAAAAAGTCGTGCAGATTCGTTCCAACCCGCAGCTTTGTAGCTAAATCAATTAGTGTATTACAATTTTGCCCAAACGGTCACCACACACACACAAACATTGAAACAGCGTGAAACGCAGTGAAACAAACGACAGCAAGAAAGAAACGACGAAGGTTGATTGAACTTTAATTTGCTTCCGATGATGGAAATTTGATAGATCGTTGATCCGCAAATTTCCGTCGATCGCCCTGCGTCGCGATGGGAGTTGTTTTTTTTTATCTCGTAGCTCTGATGCTAACGACGACGACGACGCCGGTAACGGCAGGCAAACAAGAATCGCTTATTTTAGTGATAAACCAGCGAGATTAACTTCGTCATCATAGCAGGCGTGTTGGGAAAACTTTCTTTCTGACCTTTATGGTTGCTAGGGGAGAAAAACGGGAGAAAATTTTCTTGCGCTGCGCTTTACTTGGGTTGTGAAAATCAACATCTAAATATAAAATTTCTTGTTCGCTGAAGGTTAGAGCAATAAGTTTAATTTTTATTTTATGATGCGGATCCGACCGTCCGCCCCCTGCATTATCGGGCTCATCTTGGCAACGTACTGCTCCAGCACCACGATGTCAAGAGGACCGATGTGAACGTTGGTGCGATGCTCGCTGAACATCGAATACCCGTTGCCGCCGTTTCCAATCCAGGCAGCTATGGCAACGCGATAATATTTGTTCAGTTCGAGGGGCTCGTATCTGGGCACCTCGCACTCGCGACAACGAATTTGCGTAGAAACAACACGATGTCCCGCTGATTTGGTGATGTTGTAGATGACTCGAATGCCGGACACTTGAAGGACATCAGCTGAGTTGAATCGACTCGCGCTATATTCCAAAGCTTCCAGTAGGTACTGCCCGCGTATTTCGAATGTATCCACTGTGTTCTCGTATGGAACAGCCGTCACAATATCGTCGTACGTCAAGGTTCCCCGTTTCAAAGAAGTTCGCATTCCTCCGTCGTTGGTGATACCGATCGAGGCGTAGGTCCACTCATTTGAACTCTCCGGTCGTTGAGTGTAATAATCCACGAAAGCGTCTGCCACGAAGTTTCCCAAATTGCACTCTCCTGTTCGACACTCTGCTTTCGACAGAACAACTCGTGATGACCCGACTGGTCTGTAGGCTAGGTGATCAACCTGTGCTTGCCAGGGTACAAGCTCTTGCAAAATCTGCGGATCCTTGGAAACCGACTCATCCAAATAAATCGAATTGCCTTCCCATTCAACCAGATTTCCAGCGTCATCAAAATAGCCTGTCAACCGACCAACCACCTTGGTAAAACTCGAAGCTTGCACCACCAACACTTTTCGCCCACTAGTCTGCGCTACCACCACAGGATACGTATCCGTTGGCACATCTGGTAGCCCCTCAGCCGATCCATTGTACAGGAAAGTATGTGAATGACCGCCTACTACGATATCCACATCTGCACATTGCGCGGCGATCCTCTTATCAATAGTGATCCCACAGTGCGACAGAACGACAATAATATTCACTCCACTCGTTTTCAGCTTCTCTGCTTCGCCATTTATCGCTTCGATTTCATCCAGAAACCTCAACCGCTCCGTCATACTCAACGTATCCGTCAAATGATGAATCACTCCGATAACGCCAATCTTTCTTCCACCGCGCTCGATCACCACCGATTTCTGATACTTTCCCTGCATCGATGGCTCCTGGCTATCATCGATATTGGCCACCACGATCGGCGACTTAAGCGTCTCCATAAACGGCACCAGTCCTGCAATCCCATGATCAAACTCATGATTTCCCAAGGTCACCGCATCCGCCGGAAGTAAGTTTAGAAAATAGCTCGTCACATTCCATCTCAGCAAAGTGTACCAAAATGTCCCCTGAAAATTGTCTCCGGCATTCAAGTACACCGGATTCTGCTCCTTGAACTGCTCGCTCAAACTCCTCACCGCCGACACCACCCTCGCATAGCCACCGATGCACCGTTCTCCGTCGGCCGCGTTACATCTCGTCGACAGGACATTGGTTTCCTCGAACCGAGCGTGAAAATCGTTCCAATGGATTACCGTCAGCGGATAAAGCAAGTCCCGTTTACCAATCGAAATCGTACCGCCAAAAACCTGTCCCACGACCACGACGAAAGTGGCCAGGATTAGCACAGCCGGCCGTGCCATCGTGAAGCGAACCGAACCGAACCGAACCGGACGCGTTGCTGGACTGTTCTGAACGGGAAAGAGGCATCATAATGCTGTCGACAATAATAATAAACTGAGCCGGGGAACGAGCACATGTGAGTGTGACAGAAGTGATAAGAACTAAGCTGCTGTTTAAATGTAATGGGTTTTCTACCTAAAGGGGAGAATGGATGCCGCTCACTGGCCATTAATCTTGTGATTGGCCGGGGTGGCGATGGTGGTGGTGGTGGTGGTGGAGGTAATGGGAAATTCAGTCTGGTCTCGATTTTGCAGAAGGGTTCGCTCTGCAAGTGGACTATGTGCATGCATTGGATCTATTAGCTGATAAGCTGATATTAGAAACGGTTTCTGGGGATGTGATAATACTATGCATAATTGATTGTAGCTTCGAGTACGTATCATGTTAAGAGGAGGGCTTTCAATATGAATGATGTATGATTAGTAGATTGGTAAACTAATCCAACCAAGCTTCTGTGAAACGTGAGTTATTTTGGAAATGTTTTCAAACCTTGATAAAATTGGCAACACTATTTGGGTAAAAGTAATTTATAATAAACCGGTGTCAGCAAATCGGATCTCTCTTTCTGAGTGGTAGTATGTCATGGAATGTTTATATGTAGTGTACTTCCTAATAGAAAGGGATAATTGACCTTCTATTACCTGTTAATCATTCAAATCAGTCTGCTGACTATGCTATGTCAGCGAAACTAATTATGAAGGGGCTGTATGGGTAATTGTTAGATAAATGATGAAAGATTTATGCATATGATTTTTTTGTGTACATACATCTGGATCAACAATAGAAAAGGGCCTATCAACATTTGTAAACAAATACTTCTGAGCACTTTTTCTCGCAAGCCGTTTGCTATACACGCAAACCTACAGAATCGTCGGGTAGGGGAAACTTTCCCCTACATGATGATGGTATTGGTTTGTGTGGGTGGCCTACGCTTTGCGAGGAAATAGGCTCAGGTGTTTATTTACAAATGTTGATAGGCCCCTTTCTATTGTTAATCCAGACATATGGACGACAAAGAATAAATCACGATTCAGTTACGAGTTGACGTGCGTCGAGTTCCTTTATATTTTTGTAGTGTTTTCACTAAGTAATGCGTGGTGTACTTAATATCCATAATGTTTTTTTTTAATTCGTTTATTTGTTAGGCTCAGGCGTGTATAACACTTGACGGAGCCGATATTCAATATTGTTGTTAACAACATTTTATTAGTAAAAGTGGGGTGCCAATTACTCGCGGCTAGTTCGAGGTTAATGGGTCACATTATCATTTGGAAGGAGCTAGGCAGGTAACTTATTTAAGCCATTATTTGCTGCTCATCGTTGCGACATCTACCAAATCCTCGGTACCTGTAGTCCCCTGAATGGGACTAACTAAGCCGCAGATAGGTGACCACAGCCTGCTGGGCAGGTACAAGTAGCACGGAAGCAAAAGGATAATATAACTGGGACAGAACGGCAGGGAATTTACTAGAGTGGAGGGGAAGGAGGGGTGATGACATCACACTCTTAAAACAGACAAACAAACGAATTCGTAAATCGCTTGCATGTAGGGAGGACCACGCAGTCCCAAATCATCTCTTACCTCGCGAAAGGGTTGTCTACCTCGGGCCACTAGGGTAATGGCAAACTGCGTGAGCGATGTCATCATAACCGGTTCCGCACCTACATATATTGCAATCGACGAGGTTAATTCTGTAGAGATGTGCGTCTAGCGAGTAGTGGTATTGACGTCACAAAAGAACAACTGATTCAGAACAACTAAGATTCAAATGATATCGCTACACAGCTAAGAAACAAAAACCGTTAGATGCTAGCAACTACACTGATAGGCAAAATAAAGTGCCCACCTCATCGTTTTTTCAATTTCTCTCATTTTCTTGGTTCAAATTAAAGTAAACACACTGTATTTTTTTTATTATCTTATTTTTTATATTCTTTTTAAGTTTCACTTATGGAATACTGAAAAAAAAGGAGTTTTACTTAAAGAAAAAAAAATCAATTTGTGTTGAAAAAAAAACAGTGACAAAATAAAGTGCCCACTTCAAAAATCGATATGTTTTCGATAAGTTTCCATTGGAAGACCCCTCGATTGTTTATGTTTTGATATTTTGACATGTTTTGAAGCAAACGGCTCAACCTGGTGCATTTGTATACGTGATCGCATTTGATTCAATTGAAAAAAATGGAGAACGCAGTGCTTTCGAAAGCAATTCCCTTGTGTATCCGAAAATTGGTCGTTCGTGATGTGCAAAACGGTGAATCGCACCGGGCTGTCGCTAAGAAGTACAGTATCAGTAAGGCAGCGGTTGGCAAAATTCTTCTGAAGCTTAAAACGTTTGGATCAGTGGTGGATCGCCCTGGCAGAGGCAGGAAGCGGAAAACGGATGCGAGAACGGACACCAAGATCATGCGCGAAGTCAAGAAGAACCCGAAGGTAACTGTCCGCGAGATCCGGGAAACCCTTCAGTTATCAGTTTCCGGTGGAACTGTTCGTCGCCGTCTCGTAGCACAGGGGTTGAATAGCAAACTTGCCCGGAAGCGCCCATTTATCAGCAAGGCAAACAAAGCCAAACGGCTTAAGTTTGCTAAGGAGCATGCTGATAAGCCCCTAGAGTTCTGGAAAACGGTTCTCTGGACGGACGAATCAAAATTCGAGCTGTTTAACCGAAAGCGGCGGGTTCGTGTTTGGTGCAGATCGGGAGACGAGCTTCAGGAGCGCCACATCCAAGGCACGATGAAGCATGGAGGAGGAAATGTGATGGTCTGGGGGTGTTTTTCGTGGGGTGGAGTGGGAAGCATTGTGAAAATCGACGGGATAATGACGGCAGATTCTTACATCAACATCCTGCGAGAAAATCTGGAGGTTTCGCTGATCCAGACGGGCCTTGAAGAGAAGTTCGTATTCCAGCAGGACAACTACCCGAAGCATACTGCCAAGAAGACCAAGTCTTTCTTCCGGTCTTGTCGGATCAAACCGCTGGAATGGCCTCCACAAAGCCCGGACCTCAATCCCATCGAGAATTTGTGGGCGATTCTCGATTCCAGGGTTGACAAAACTGGTGTTACCAATAAAAATAACTATTTTGAAGCCCTGGAGCGCGCCTGGGAAGAGCTAGATCCACAGCACCTAAAGAACCTGGTCGAGAGCATGTCGAAGCGCCTGCAGCAGGTCCTGAAGGCCAAAGGAGGACACATCAATTATTGAAATGCTTTTATTTTACTTTAATTTATGTTTTCTGTAGCCTAAATAAAGTGGGCACTTTATTTTGTCACTGTTTTTTTTTTTCAACACAAATTGATTTTTTTTTCTTTAAGTAAAACTCCTTTTTTTTAGTACTCCATAAGTGAAACTTAAAAAGAATTTTAAAAATAAGATAATGAAAAAAATACAGTGTGTTTACTTTAATTTGAACCAAGTAAATGAGAGAAAGTGAAAAATAAACGATGAGGTGGGCACTTTATTTTGCCTATCAGTGTATGTTAATCCAGAATAACATTACATAACATACATAAATTATGATTATACATACTTGGGTTGTGTGTGTGTGTGTGTGCGTGTGTGTGTGTGTGTGTGTGTGTGTGTGTGTGTGTGTGTGTGTGTGTGTGTGTGTGTGTGTGTGTGTGTGTGTGTGTGTGTGTGTGTGTGTGTGTGTGTGTGTGTGTTTGAACTAGTAATGCTGTATGATAAATCCATGAAAATATACTGAGAATGTACTCGAAATGTGCGAAAGGCCATTATGCGACGGGGGTTTACCCTAGATTATGTTCTAGTTATTTTGAAAATCTATGAAAATCTCATGCCGCATTTGTTCAACATTTCTCATATCTTACAAAATGACGTCTTACAAATGACCGTTCCAAGTTCAAAACTTATCGCAAAGCTCTTCTTAATGTTATCGCTTTCCCCAACGGTATAAGATTTGTACACGGAAAGAAATCCTTGGCGGGTTAATAATAAAAAATTCATGAATTATATAAAATTGTGCCTTATTGTATTTTTATTTTTCTTTGCGGGGAAACACAATTTTATTGTATAATAAAATATTTGCGGGGGGGAATGAGTGATGCGCCACAAGCGTTGTTGTTATTTGTGTTTTGTGTATTCGGGGATATAATATCATTCCGGGGGGTGGGTTCATGCTCGCGCTACTTCATACTAAAATAAATCAAATAATGAATCAAAAAAACGATTATGTTCGTGTGGTGCGTGGTGGTATAAAATAAATAAAGCTAATAAATATATTCATTCGTTCGTGGGGGGGTGGCTGGTGGGCGGTGGTAATATTTTTATAATGTTTTAAATAATTTTAAAAAATTTTTTTTTTAACTCTTTATTTATTCCAAATTTTACATTATTTTACATTCATATATTAACCTAGGTGATCCTGCTAAGTAATTAACATTTCAACCTTATATGCTATCATTTATATCTAATTGTGTTAATATTATTTTTACTTTGTCTATTCAGTATTTTTAACAGGGTTCCTTTTGCCTGCGTGTAAGAATAATTATTGATTTCTTAAAACTAGTTCTTATCTATAGAGAGAATTGATCATTGCAATTGAAGACTGCAATGATTTTTGTCTAAAATTATGAATTATTTTGTTGGACATTTCTTCTAGAGTCTCAACGTTTGAAATTCTATGTAATTCAATAGTACTGAACCAGGGTGGCAGCTTCAAAATCATTTTCAGAACTTTGTTCTGAATCCTTTGAAGTGCTTTTTTCCTAGTAGCACAACAACTAGACCATATTGGCACAGCATAAAGCATGGCCGGTCTAAAGATTTGTTTGAATATTAGAAGTTTGTTCTTCAAACAAAGTTTGGATTTTCTGTTTATAAGAGGATATAAACATTTTATATATTTATTACATTTGGCTTGAATGCCCTCAATGTGATCTTTAAAAGTTAATTTTTGATCAAGTATCAGTCCAAGATATTTTACTTGATTTGACCAAGAAATTGGAACTCCGTTCATAGTGACCATATGACTATTACTTGGTTTCAAAAATGCAGCTCTAGGCTTGTGTGGGAATATTATAAGTTGAGTTTTGGAAGCATTAGGAGAAATCTTCCATTTTTGAAAATAATCTGTAAAAATGTCCAAGCTTTTTTGTAGCCTCCTGGATATAACACGAAGACTTTTTCCTTTAGCGGAAATGCCTGTGTCATCAGCAAAGCAAGATTTTTGACAGCCCTGAGGTAAATCAGGGAGATCTGAAGTGAAAATGTTATAAAGTATTGGCCCAAGAATGCTACCTTGAGGAACACCAGCTCTGACAGGCAATTGATCAGATTTAGAATTCTGATAATTTACTTGCAAAGTTCTATCAGTTAAGTAGTTTTGAACTAATTTCATGATATAAAGCGGAAAATTGAACTTTTTCAGTTTCGCAATCAAACCTTCATGCCAAACACTGTCGAATGCTTTTTCTATGTCTAGAAGAGCAACTCCAGTGGAGCAGCCTTCAGCTTTGTTTGAACGAATTAAATTTGTAACTCTCAAAAGTTGATGCGTAGTTGAATGCCCATGGCGAAATCCAAACTGTTCATCAGCAAAAATTGAGTTTGTATTGATGTGAAGCATCATTCTATTCAAAATTATTTTTTCAAAAAGCTTACTTATTGAAGAAAGCAAACTGATTGGTCGGTAGCTAGAAGCTTCAGCCGGATTTTTGTCTGGCTTCAAGATAGGTACGACTTTTGCATTTTTCCATTTATCTGGAAAGTATGCCAGATGAAAACATCTGTTAAATAGTTTTACCAAGAAAGACAAAGTACTCTCGGGGAGTTTTTTGATTAGGATATAGAAAATTCCATCATCACCTGGTGCTTTCATATTTTGAAATTTTTTAGTTATAGTTTTTACTTCATCCAAATCAGTTCCCCAAGAATCATCAAAAATATTTTCTTGTGAGAAAATATTCAGATACTCCCTGGAAACTTGATCCTCAATAGGACTTGTAAGACCCAAACTGAAATTATGGGAGCTCTCAAACTGCTTAACAAGTTTTTGAGCTTTTTCCGCATTTGTGAGCAAAATTTTATCACCTTCCTTAAGCGCTGGTATAGGCTTTTGAGGTTTTTTCAATATTTTAGAGAGTTTCCAGAAAGGTTTGGAACTCGGATCTAATTTTGACACATTATTTTCAAAATGTTTGTTCCTCAGGGCAGAGAAGCGTTTTTTAATTTGTTTTTGTAAATCTCGCCATATGACTTTCATAGCGGGATCACGTGTTCTTTGATATTGACGCCTACGTACATTTTTCAGACGAATCAAGAGCTGAAGATCGTCATCAATTATAACTGAATCGAATTTAACCTCGCATTTTGGCACTGAAGCAGCTCTTGCTCTATTTATTGAGAAAGCCAGAGATTCAAGAGCATTATTAATTTCATTTTTTGTTTGCAATGGAACATTAGGATCAAAGTTGTATTCCATAAATGTTCGATATTGATCCCAATTAGCTCTATGGTAGTTGAAAGTAGAACTGATGGAATTAGAAATGATTTCTTGAGATATTTCAAATGTAACTGGAAGGTGATCAGAACCAAAGTCAGCATGGGTAATCAATTGACTACAAAGTTGACATGAATCAGTTAGGACCAAATCAATAGTTGAGGGATTTCTGGCTGAAGAAAAGCAAGTTGGGCTGTTTGGGTATTGAATAGTGTAGTAGCCTGCAGAACAATGATCAAAAAGTATATTACCATTGGCATTGCTTTGCGAATTATTCCATGAGCGGTGTTTTGCATTGAAATCACCAATAACGAAGAATTTAGACCTATGACGGGTAAGTTTCTGGAGGTCACCCTTGAGCCAGTTCTTTTGCTGACCAGTGCATTGGAAAGGCAAATAGGCAGCTATAAAAGTAAATTGGCCAAATTTTGTTTCAACTGAAACCCCCAAAGTTTCAAAAACTTTGGTTTCAAATGAAGAAAGAATGTGATGTTTGATACGCCTATGGACAATGATGGCAACGCCACCACCAGCTCCATTAATGCGATCATTTCGGTAGACAAAATAATTTGGATCTCTTTTGACCTTATGGGCAGGTTTGAGATAAGTCTCAGTTATAACAGCAATATGCACGTTATGAACTCTTAAAAAATTAAATAGCTCATCCTCGTTATCTCTGATGGATCGAGCATTCCAATTCAAAATATTTAATGACTTAAAATCCATTACTGAACTTCAATGTCATGACAATATTATTGGCAAATTTAATACCAGTTTGGATAGCTTCAAACATGGAATTAGTTTTTAGCATATCGGTTATCATATCGATTAACGATTGCTGTAAAAATTCTAATTTAGGAGCGGATATGTTACCTAAATCAAATTCATCAGAAGTCCCGTGGGAATTTTGGTTTTGGTTTCTACCCGCTGCAACGGCAGCGTAGGTAGGTCCATTTACATGTTGAACATTGTTAACAACACGGTTGGGTAAGAATGTAGGGTTTGAAGATTGAACCCTGTTGGTACCTGCAGGTATCGAAATAGTATTTACTCCTCGTTGAGCGTTTGAAGTTACAGTTGCGGATGGAAAAACCTGTCCGCTGTTTCTACCGACGGTTTGGTAGGAATTAGTTCTTTGCTGATCGTTGTTAACAGCTGCAGAATGGGTAGTAGCTGGTCGGGAACGTTTTTCGTTTCCTACCTGGCGCTTAGTGCGCGACTGCAAAATTGCTTTGCGAGTCTTGCACTCCCAAAAATTTGATTTATGGTTTTCACCACAATTTGAACATTTGAATTTTTGAGGATCTTCCTTCACAGGACAGTCGTCCTTAGTGTGTGAGGAATCACCACAATTCATGCATTTACCAACCATATGGCAATGCTTTGTTCCGTGACCCCATCCCTGGCACTTACGGCATTGGGTGAGGCTTTGGAAATTGGCTCCAGTCTTCCTGAAATGTTCCCACTTCACACGGACATGGAGCAAAAGGCTTGCTTTTTCTAAAGCCTTAAGGTTATTAAGTTCACTTGACTTGAAGTGAACTAAGTAGAAATCGTTTGAAATCCCTTTGCGAGCATCGCCAGGCCGGGATTTCATTTTCATCTTAATTACTTGGACTGGGCTAAATCCAAGTAATTTTGTTAACTCGTTTTTTATTTCATCGAGAGATTCACCACTGGGCAGTCCTTTCAAGACAACCTTGAAAAGACGCTCAGCTTTGGTGTCATAGGTGAAGAAATTGTGGTTCTTCTGAGTAAGATACTCAAGAAGACGTTTGAATCCGTCCAAGGTTTCTGCATGCAAACGGCATTCACCTCGTCTGGAAATTTGAAGGGAATATTTCACACCTTCAACAAATGTTAAGATTTCCTTGCGAAAAGCATGGAGATCCGAAATTGTCACCACAATAGGGGGAACTTTTTCCTTTCTCAATCGAGAAAGTTTTTTCAAATTTTGATTAGATGATGGATCACTCTCATCATCTGTGAGCATATCAAATTGATTACTCACATTAATTTGATTTGCAGGCGAATCAATAGATTGCCCTTTTCGTTTGCGCTTATTTGCCATAGTGGCAGAGTAATTTGCTCCAAATCGACGTCCAAGCAGATAACTATAAGAATCCGAGGGACCGAAGAGGAATTTTCCAATGCGATATCCAAGCCGGGTTACCCGAAGGGCCTAACAAGGATCGAAAAGGAATAAGAGGAAATCTAAAAATTGTAGGTATTATTTAGCACTGAAAAGTGCTGTTTAAGATTTGGTGTAGCGTTAGGTAGCAATAGCACTTCCTTCAGCAAATAGAAAATAGAACCGCACGGCATGAGAGCACAATGCAGACTGAACACAACCATCCTTATGCAGAGGTAAAATAAGAGCGTAGATTTTACTGCACGACGCCAATAGAAAGGAGGATGGCACGCCGAGCAACACACTCGTTTGCTCGGCGAGCGCGCTCTTCGGGATTTCTCTTTTGCCGTTTCGCACTCTCGATCTACTGAACGGGAGGAGCGTGTATTTGTCGGTGTAGAGCAGAATCCAAACACGCACGGCGCACCTTGCAACTTATGCCGTGCGCGTACCAGATACACTCCACTCTTCGCTCAAACGGAGGAGCAAGCCAAGCCTGCGTAGGAACACAAAGAGAAAGTCGATGAAGAGAGCCTCCCAATGCCACTCAGGACCCAATGCGTTGTTCAGCTTGATTTGTTGCCACATTAATCCGATCCGGCATGGGCTCGAAAACGATGCAATCCGCCATGAACGATGCACTTTCCTCCCATGATTCAGCGACGTGCACACACCTGCACCGCACTCGTCCGGCAGCGCATGAATCAACGGTGCGGGAACCTTTGCTTGTACTTATAACTATTTCGTTTCCGCCCAAAAATAGGCCCGTACCGGACACATCACGGTGCAAAGAGAACACTTCTTCATGCTTATAAAGCCAGCTGGAAACATGAGATTTCTGCTAGGTTTCTTTCACATATTTGGCTGGCGTGAAGAGTCTCCCGGCTAAGAAACACCCGTCATCACCAATGTCACCAAGCAGCTTAACCGAAAAGGAGACAAATTTTTGAGAAAAGGAAAACAAAAAATGTTCTGCCAATTTTTTGAATTAAGCAAGGATTGAGCGTAAAGCTATACTACTGGCTCATCAAAGCTTATTGCAAAAAGGAATATATCTCGAGAACTTCTCCAAACAGACGCACCTGATCCTGCAAACAAAGAGGGGTAGTAAGATTCGAACGCAAATCTCTCAAGATCCTCCGCACCCTCCCGGAAAATAGCATCACCATCATGTTAGGGAAATGTTATTCCTTGTGTAGGTGACCCTAGTTTACATGAAAGTGCTAAGGGTTTCAAGAATCCAACGATTGAACCCCACGTCCCCTCCTCGTCCACAAAAGCAGACACGTCCGGCCCAAAAATTACTCGAGATTTTAGAAAATATCCCGCGAAGCGAGGAAAAAAACGCAATGCGTATTCATGGCAACGATGGAAAAATAATGAAGTAATGGGCAGGAATATTTAATATAATGTTAAACACTTAATGAACGTTTACTTATCTTGATTACGTTTCGTTGGTCCTCATCCTGTTTCGGAATTGTATGGAAATCCGACCGTACAAAGTCTACCAGCATCATGATTTTGACTCCCATGCCAAAAAAGATACATCTCTAGTACTGCTGAAAATGTGTTACAGGCACTTCATGCGGAAAAAGTAGCACTATTCTTCGTTTTTGAAAAACAAACTGCACTAGAGAAATATGCCCCACGGCATTTCGAACACAACGCGAAACGTAGATTTTATAAATTTATTACACCGCGACATTCTGATGCTAGATGAGCTAGACTACTCGAACAGCAATCGGAGCACTGCCACCATTCTCATTGCTGAAATTTCCGAAACCAAATTCACAATTCCACATATTCACAAATACCGATTTTTAACAAACAGAAAAAAAACGTGACAGCTCACGCAAAACACCATTATCTGAGCTTTTTATAATAATGTTGAAAAACAAAGACTTAACTGGTAGGCGGAGACCCGTAGGCCTCCACGACGCCCGAGAGCGTTTGATGGAGAAGAAATTAATTCTCTCTGTGAACTTGTGTTGGAGTCACATCATTGTCCCGTATTGGAAGGACACACACTCTGGATATCGCTCGTTGGTGTTCTCCGTCCTTTGTTCGAACTTTGACAACCCGGATGTTTCCATCTTTCCCAGGATGAATCTCAGTGACTCGTCCCATGCGCCACTTGAAGGGTGGTATGTTATCCTCACATAGCAGCACCATGGTTCCGATGAAGACGTTGTTCCGTTGCCTGGTCCATTTTGTTCGAGTGTGAAGGTCTGAGAGATACTGAGTTGACCAACGTTTCCAGATGTGTTGGAGAAACTTCTGTACTCGCTGCCATCTCGACAGCCTGGGTTCGTTGATGTCTTGAAGCGATGGTTCTGGCATTTCCGTTAGTGGCCTTCCCACCAGGAAGTGACCAGGAGTTAATATTTCCGTGTCATTCGGGTCATTCGAGAGGGGTGATAATGGCCTGGAGTTGAGGCAGGCTTCGATTTGCGCCACCAAAGTTGCCATTTCGTCCGATGAAAGAATCGTACTGCCCACGGTACGCTTCAGATGTGTTTTCATCGATTTCACGGCGGCCTCCCAAAGGCCACCGAAATTCGGAGACTTCACCGGGATAAATTTGAAGATGATGTTATTCAGCGCCGTCTCTTCAGCTATTGTTCTTGCAAATTCCTGATTGTTAAAAAGTTTTCGTAATTCATCCAATTCGCGCCGTGCTCCGATAAAGTTAGTTGCGTTATCGCACATGATTATTTCTGGCCGACCACGACGGGCAATAAATCTTTTCAATGCCGCGATGAAAGCCTGACTTGTGAGGTCTCCAACGATCTCCAGGTGGACAGCCTTAACTACTAGGCACACGAACACGGCGACGAAACACTTGATGGGTGCTTCCTTTCTATACGGGTATTTTATGTTGAAGGGGCCAAGAAAGGGGGAGCTGGAGTTACTCGTTCGATAGGTAAGTCCGCCATAATTTGCTCGTGACGCTTCGGTCGAGCACGGAAGCATTTCACGCAGCGATGGATGACCAAGCGAGCCAGGTTTCGAGCAGCAATTGGCCAATATCTTGCTCGCATGCTGGCAATCAGAAGTTGTTGTCCGGCATGGAGATGTTTCAGGTGGTAGTTAACGGCAATGAGATTAGTCAACGGATGCTGATTGTCAAGAATAATTGGATGTTTTCGGCCGGCCGAAATGTTGGAATTCGCGAGCCGGCCGCCAGCCAGGATTAATCCGTTAACCAAACGTGGCGTTAGTTGGTTGATCCTCGATGTAGACTTGACTTCACAATTTTTCTGCAACTCAATAAGATCAGCCGGAAACATTTCCTGTTGAGCTAGAATTAGCAACTGTCTCAGAGCTTCTTCTCGTTCTTGACACCCTATGAAGGCTACTCTACGATTTCCATGGTTCTTGCAGTTGTGGATGAATCTTCTGATAAGAGCTATTATTCGGATCAAATCGTCCAAAGGCGACCGTAGACCAAAGATTGGGCTTGTTTCGATTACTTGAGCTGGGGCTGAAACAATAGGTTTTTCTTCAAGTAGAGCGGGATCCAGGTCCTGAGTGCAAGTTGTAGCAGTTGTCGGCCATAATGTATTATCAAGTTGAAGCCAGGGTGGGCCTTGCCACCACATTTTATAGTCCTTCAGTAGATCAGGCGTCATCCCCCGGGATAACACATCTGCGGGATTCTCCAACCCAGCAATATGGTTCCAGATTCCTCCACGAGTGATGTGTTGAATCTCCGACACTCTGTTGGCCACGAACATATTCCAGCGAGAGGGTGGAGAAGCGATCCAACATTTTACGATCATAGAGTCAGTCCAAAAATATGGTCGAGCTGTTATCTTAATGCTGTGAACGACCTTCTCAAAAAGATGCGCACCGGTGAGTGCGGATGACAATTCCAATCGTGGTATGGAGGCTTGTTTCCGTTTTTTTTCCAGGTTTTCAAGAGGTGCTACCCTAGATTTCGCTGTGAGCAGCGATGCTGTGACTATACCATCGAACGACGTGCACCGAAGATAGATACAGGCACCGTATGCCTTTTTGGAAGCATCACAAAACATATGGAGTTCGACGGAGATAGTGTCGCTTCCGAATGCAATCCAACGAGGTACTTGCAATTGCCGCAAACCTTCTAAACCTTCTCGAAACTCTCGCCAGTCGTTTTGGAGTTCTTCGGAAAGGGTTTCGTTCCAGGAGGATTTTGTTCTCCAAAGATCCTGAAGAAACACCTTGGCTTGCACTAATGTAGGTCCAACCAAGCCTAAGGGATCGAAGAGCTTCGCTAAATCAGACAATATGATCCTCTTGTTGATCTCAGTAGCTGTATTCCACTGAGGTACAGTGAATCTGAAAACATCTGATCGAGGTTCCCACTTCAACCCGAGTGTCTTAACGATAGAATTCGTTGGGTCGAAATTTAACGACGAGCGGTCATCCCTTAGATATGGTGGAATACTGTCCATAATCTCTCGGGAATTTGAGGTCCATTTTCGTAACGTCATTCCAACCGTGCCTAGCACGTGAATAAGATCCTTGGATAGCTGCACTCCTTCGTCGATGCTGTCAACGCTCTTCAGCATGTCGTCAACATAGAATTCGTGAATAATGGTTTCTGATGCGGCAGGAAAATTTGGTTTCTCTTCCTCCGCTAGCTTCTTAAGACAACGCGTTGCCAAATACGGTGCTGAAGAGGTACCGTACGTTACGGTGGTCAATGCGAACATACGGATTGGTTTTTTATGATCGTCTCTCCACACGATGCAGTGAAGAGGATGATCCAAAAGATGCGTTTTGATCATTCAATACATCTTCTCAACATCTGCTGTCATTGCATACCTCCGCAGGCGAAAGCGAAGCGATATTGAGTTGAGGTCTTCTTGAACAACAGTAACTACCATTAGGATGTCGTTTAATGAAACTCCACTGCTGGTTGCGCAGGATGCGTCAAACACGACACGTAATTTGGTCGTCGTGCTGTCTGGCTTAATTACTGCATGGTGCGGTAGAAAGTAGGCAACTGGAAACGTGCTTAATTCCCATGGAGAAATCTCTCGCATGTGTTGCATTCGTAGATATTCTTCGATGAACTCTGTGTACATCCTTTTCACTTTGGGATCTGCATCAAGTCTTCGCTCCAATGCCATGAAGCGACGAGTGGCTATAGACTGTGACTCTCCTAGACGATCCACCATGAATTGCTTTTTGGGTAGTTGAACAACAAATTTTCCACTCGAATCTCGTATTGTCGTCCTCTCGAAATGTTGCTCGCAAGCTGATTCTTCTAGCGATAGAGTGCTTGTAGTGCGACACGACTCTAACTCGAAGCAGCGTGCCAATCCTTCTTCTATGTTTTCAGTAGCGCATGACGATACCGTTGTGAGTGAGGTTGATTCTTCCGGAATGCCTCCGGAAACAATCCAACCGAAGAGTGTGTTCTGCAATGTTGGACCAGTTTCACCAAGCTTGATCTGGCGCTCAGCGATCATCAACTCCAGGTAGATTTCAGCTCCAATGATCAGGTCAACTGATCCGGACTCATTGAATGTTGCATCCGCTAGCATAATCTCCTTTGGTATATTCCACGATCGAATGTCGATGCCCCGTGCGGGCATATCGACGGTTACACGCGGCAATACATGGAACTTCAAATTTGTCACGTAATTTGTGACAAGAGAATGCACGTCGGCAAAAACTGCTTGAGTAGAAGCAGTACGAGATCCACCGATACCAACAATTGGTAGATGCTCGCGAGTTCTTTTGAACTTGAGCTTCTGGGAAACATTTTCAGAAATATAGCACCGCTGAGATCCAGAGTCTAGCAATGCGCGAGCGAGCAAAGAATTACCATATTGATCATACAGACTGACGACCGCAGTAGAGAGCATAACAGTGTGTGGTACATGTTGTGTGGAAAAAAATGGAGCAGAGTGGTAGCTTGTACTGGGGGTGTCTGTGGCGGTAGTGTGTGAATGAGAATTACTTGAATTTGTGGCGGAATTCGAAGCAGTTCCGGAGTGATTTTGTTGTGTTGGCTGAGTGTTTGTTGAGTGACCGTTTGATGTTGGCTTAGCATGTGGTGGATGCGTGTTCTGTCCATGTAGTTTCTTAGTTGACTGACTCCCTTGAAACGATCCCGATTTGTTTTGTGAATTCGCAGTGGTTGATGAGGTCGCGTGAAGCAATGAATGGTGACGTTGGCCGCAATGATGACACGACCCTCTAGTACAAAATCTTGCGAAGTGCGCTGGTGACAGGCAGTTCAAGCAGTGCGTTTTTTTCTCACGACATCGACTCTTTCCGAAATTCTCATTTTTGCAAATTTTGCACACTTAAACGCGGAGTGCGCAGCTTCTCCACAGAATGGACAGCATCCTGATGACTGGATACCTGCATGACTAGTAGAAGGACGAACAATTTTCCTCGGTTCAGCCTGGAATTGCCTTCCAGCTGGGATAGACTGCGACATCGAACAGTGACCTTTCAAAAACTTAATTAAATCTGCATACCTTGGGACCTCTTTAGAGTTATAGTATGACTCCCAATGTCGTAGGGTTGTAGGATGCAGACGTTTGCAGACCATGTACTGCAGCAACGTGCTCCAACCTTCTGGATTTTCACCGATTTTCGCCAACATCTGCAGATTTTTCTCAAACCCATTGACGAGTTTGCTTAATGACTCGAAATTCTCCTGACGAAGTGGTTCAAGAGCGAATAACGAATCCAAGTGATTCATCACCAACAACTTCTTATTCTCATACGCGTTCTCCAAGGCCTTCCACGCAATCGGGTAGTTGGCTGCAGAAATATCGATCGATGCGATCTCCTGAAGGGCATCGCCGATGAGAGTTGTCCGCAGGTAAGTGAATTTATCCATGTCGGACAAGCCAGTATCATTGTGGATCAGATTTCTGTACGCATCTCGAAACGTAACCCATTCCGAAATCTTTCCAGAGAAGGTGGGCAGTTTCAACTCCGGGAACTTAACTTTCGACTGTGGTACAGCTGTCGTTGCTGAACCTGTAACGTGCTACTTGAACAAGCGTGAAGAAGCCCTAACATCGACTCCTTCAGACGGTACACTTCATTCTCGAAATCCTTGATAATTTTCGAATTCTCACGATCCCGTTGTTTCTGGTTCCTGACATGCCGTTGAAGTCTCGCCTCCATCGTTTCTTCCGTTTCGTCCGTGGAAACCTCATCGTCGACGTCATCGTTAATCAATTCGATGCGCATCCGAACGTCGATAAATGCCATATATCATCCAGCATGTCGATGCGCATGTTCAAAGAATGTCTATCATCTCCACCATGATCCGATTGGACAAACTCCTTGATATTGTCCAAAGAACAACGCAGGGTACGCTCCGGTTTGTGTAGCAGCCTTAGATCATCGTTTGCTGGCATGATTGATTATCTTCATTATCACTTAATCACTTCACTCGAACGCGATACTCGAATCGACCACGCGGGATAGATTGACAATGACAATAGTGAGCAATGAATAATGGAAGGTCAAGGACAATGCAAACCAACCTACAATGCGGAAAAGGCCAAAAAGATGGTGGAATGATCAAGACTCAACTCAGCTTCAAATAAATCAGACGCCACAAATTTTCTCACTCACTTCATGCAATTTTCCTCGCCGATGTCGGTCTCACATGCATCAGAGATCCGCGCCTCAGACAAACCTGCTCAGAGCCCTCAGTACTTATCCTGATATCGCCAAGCCAAGCCAAATACGTCTGGTTCCGTCGAGAATCTTCGATGGCAGCTCCAAATCCGTCGTAGTGTAGTACACCTCAGAAACAACCGCAGAAACCACCAGCAGAAATAATGGCACTTAGCAGCAGCACAGGAACAATTTCAAGCTCACACACTAGCCAGCAGCAGAACGCATTCAATACTACGAATTTTCAAAGCAATCACCCGTGTCCTATCGGTCTCCCTTATGGAGAATAATGCGTGACCACGCGGTGCTCCACTAAACACTTAAATTTCGCGTTGTCCAACGATCCGGTTCGAAGGACCAAAATGTTATAGGGGGACCAAAACGGGCCTTTAAAGTGGGGGGAAAACCGGAAAAAAAAAAAACAAAAATGGGGGGTTATATAATCCTATTTTTTTAAATTTAAAAAAAAACCCCGCGATGTAAAAAAAAATTAAACCTTTTGGGGTTTTTTTTTTTTTTCTCTTTTTTTTTTTTCCCCCTCATTTTTCTACACTCTGAGATTTTTTTAATTGTTGATAGTTTAAAAAGTTATCATTTTTATGATTCATGGAGTAAACAAGTCGCATAGTATAAAAACTATACGAACGTTTTATAAAATTTAAACTTAGTCTAAGTTGTATGAGAGAATCCTACATAGCAGTATTGTCGCAATCATGTTGTCATTTTAAGATATCAAAATTGCTTGTTGTGTTCAGTGTGATATTTTTCTCCAAAATCAATGCGCTTTCGGGGCGTATCTGCGAATTTTGTCCTCAATTCTGCCTTTTTCAAATCAGTGATCTGAAACCCCCAAACAACAGCTTTCGATGTTCGATTTACTCGATGGCAGTAAATCGGATCTCTCTTTTCTCTTTATAGAACGTCATATGAATCGAAATATTACCATGAAGAAAAAGAGCTCCAATTGGTTAAATGTCTGCACAAATTCCACATTTCCACCCCAAAAACATCCACTCGACCAGAAAGTGTTCGATTGTACGGTTTTTATTCCCACCGACAGGTTTAATAAGGATCGGTTTCATTTATTTTTAGGTTAGTTTTACAAAACAAAAACAAATCCATGGCTGGAAAACAATTTATTCTGGGTTTCTAAAAAATCTCGTTTTAACTTCGCACATATATTTCAACATTATACTACGCCCCTTATATTTCAAGTTTATACTAAGCGAGTAGTGTTGCTGTTTATACGGAGCTAAGCGTCAACCAGGCGAATATCGATTTAGAGTGAACTTTAAACTAGTTAGTTTAGATTTTTTTCTGAGTGTAACTGGATGCGATGTTTTCTTCATCGGCATCCTATCTCTCGGCCATACCAAAGATCGTGAAGCGATCGGTGTGGTCCGGATGATAATAACAAATTGTTGAACTAGAACAATCATATGTTCTATCTCTTCGGTCGTCTACTCGGGTCACTCACGGGTCGGTTGGGGGGGGGGGGTTTGGTGGGGGGGAAATTTAATCGAAGGGGGGGAAGGGGGGAAAGAGTGGTATGGTCGTTTGTGTTTGGTGTTATAGGGGGAAAACCGTTTTTAATTAATTAATTAATTGGTTAGGGGGGGGGGCCCGCAAAAAAAAAAAAGGGGGAAAAGGGGGGGGGGGGTTTGGGTTATTTTTTGGGGGGGGGGGGGGGGGGGGGGGGAAGGGTCAAAAATAATAGAAGAAAAAAGACGCAGTCGTTGATATACTCAACTAGTGTTACAGAAGAATAGACTTTTTCGGTTAAGTGATGTACAAAGAATCAATAGTTTACACAGTGAATAAACTTTTTTCAAAATTATTAGTTCTTTGCCTTTATTACCGCAGCAATACATTATTTATTCGTTTCCAGCAGCGGCTTGACGCTTTTTCTTTCCTAGCTTAGCTGGCTGAGCGTTGAGAACAGGTCGACTCCATTTTTTCTCAAACTCGGAGGTGAGGTATCCGTATTTCTTGAGAACGGTATCCTGATCCTTTACCTTGTCGGCAACGGTGGTGCGTGCCTTCCACGTCAGTTTCTGTATAAAAAATGGAAATAGATATATTTTTTTAAATATTATCATTTTAGTAATACAATGAGCAGGGATACAATTTTTGAATTCCCCAACATTTCCCAATGTTTTTGATTTCATTCTCCAATTTTCTCAGATACTCTGAATAAAATACAAAAAAAATATCAGCGGGAAACCCTTGTTTTGGAAGTATTGTGTATACATCACTCTTATCTCAAGATGTCTTTAAGTGCAAACAACACCCATCATCAACATCAGAATTCTTAGCCGAGGCGCCCACTGATGTGGCGGAGGTGTGGCATCTGCTAGCATGTCAAAATATCTTGCCGACGTTTGCCTCACGCCATACTACTTTGACTCGATATTTTGACATGTTATGTTATGCCACACCTCTGCCACATCAGTGGGCGCCTCGACTTAGGCTAGGCGCCCACTGATGTGGCGGGGGTGCGGCATCTGCTAGTATGTCAAAACACCTTGTCGACGTTCACCTCACGCCACAAGACTTTGACTCGATATTTTGACATGGTATGTGATACCACACCTCCGCCACATCAGTGGGCTCCTCGACTTAAGCCAGGCGACCACTGATGTGGCGGAGGTGCGGCATCTGCTAGCATGTCAAAACATCTTTTCGACGTTCGCCTCACGCCACAAGACTTTGAATCGATATTTTGACATGGTATGTGATACCACACCTCCGCCACATCAGTGGGCGCCTCGACTTAGGCAAATCAATATACTGTTCATGAAAACGTGATCAATGTTTCCTACTCACAAACTGGAACAAAATTAACTCATTTTTTTCACCACTTATTGGGTTTTAAACGAAAAAAACTGCTTTTGAATTATGATGGTAATAATGACGTTCCTTTGGAAAATAATGAGGCAGGTGTTAATCAGAGGAGTCTGGTGATAAAAAAATCAACCTTCAAAGAGACTTTGCGCTTAGTTAAGTAAATATAATAATTTTATTCTAAAATCGATGAGTAAAACTAACGAACGGATCACAAAATCACCGAGAACTAAAAAAATGTGACGAAGTAAACGTAGTACTAGTGTACAGGGTACAGTTCAGGTGAACGGGAATGAGACAAATGTAGGGAAAACAAACGTCGTGCAGCTGCACCGCGGTTTGAATCAGCATGTCGGTTTGTGCACAACCTTCGCCGACACGACACAATAGCGGAACTCCATTCTTGGAATTTGCTGTCTCATGAAGCAGGTACATGGCACATGAGAGGTCACCACCTGGTTACCTCATGCAGCACCTACAACACGGGCATCAGGAACGATCCGCCGGGTTCATCATCCCCCGACATACTTTATCCAGTGGCAAGAGTATTTTAGTCAGTGGAGTATCCAGCTGGAATGCATTGCCGATCACAATAAAACACTAACATCGAACGAATGCTTTCAAACGAGCAATAATTAGGCTTAACTATACAAACAAAACCACTGCACGGTCTTCTTTTTTTGCTTTCAAGTTTTGTTCGCTCCTAATGTGCATTTTATTAATATTTTCTCTACAAGTTTCCTTGCCCTGATACAAAGTGTTATACACTGAAGATTTTTTTACGCGGTTTTTTTTACGCGGTCCGCGTAGAAAAAGTCAAGGAAATAAAAATTATATTTCATATTCATATTGAAAGTATATGGTCATTAAAATGTATTGGTGGTGCAAAAACATGGTTCCAGTTACATTGGCCACCGGGAATCTGCTACAAATGGATAGAGGTTGTTCATTCAATGTGTGAGCAAAACAGTCCAGAGTAGTTATAGAGAGTTTTTGTCTTCGGCAAAATTTCTCAGGGTGTCATTCGTCGTCTTTTGACATTATCATATTAGTTCCACATCATGCCGCAGAGATGTCGCTGCAGTCTATCTTTTCTAAATTAAGCGCTAGAAATTTGCCGTCTTGGGCGAAGTTTCTCAGTACGTCATTCGTCGTCTTTTCACATTATCATATTAGTTCCACATCATGCCGCATAGATGGCACTGCAGTCTATGTTTTCTAAATTAAACGCTAGAGATTGTTTCTCAGTATGTTATTTGTAGTATTTTAACATTATCATATCAGTTCCAAATTACGCTGCATAAAACACACAAAAATGCATTTGGAAAAGATAATCTGCATCGCCATCTCTACAGTATACATAATGTGGAACTAATATAACAATGTCAAACGACGGCAAACAACATACTGAGAAACTTTGCCCAAGACGGCAAATCTCTAGGGCTAAATTTAGAAAAGATAGACTGCAGCGCCATCTCTGCGGCATGATGTGGAACTAATATGACAATGTCAAACGACGACAAACAACATACTGAGAAACTTTGCCGAAGACGGCATTTCTCTAGCGCCTCATTTAGAAAAGATAGACAGCAGAGCCATCTCTGCGGCATGATGTGGAACTAATGTGATAATTTCAAAAGACGACGAATGACGTACTGAGAAACTTTGCCCAAGACGGCAAATCTCTAGCGCTTAATTTAGAAAAGATAGACTGCAGCGACATCTCTGCGGCATGATGTGGAACTAATATGATAATGTCAAAAGACGACGAATGACACCTTGAGAAATTTTGCCGAAGACAAAAACTCTCTATAACTACTCTGGACTGTTTTGCTCACACATTGAATTAACAACCTCTATCCATTTGTAGCAGATTCCCGGTGGCCAATGTAACTGGAACCATGTTTTTCCACCACCAATACATTTTTATGACCATATACTTTCAATATAAATATGATATATAATTTTCATTTCCTTGACTTTTTTTACGTCGTTTTTTGAAATAACGCGGTTTTTTTTACGGCGATTTTTGAAATAACGCGGTTTTTTTTACGCGGTACCATTACCGTCGTAATAAAAAACTTCAGTGTACTAACACGATATCGCATGGAATAAAATTACCAATAACCAATTTACCAGAACTCTTTCTAGAATTCATCGGAACCATCCCCAAGACTTGCCAAAATCTTATCCGAGAATCACAAGGGAAAAATCCTCCCAAACGAACGGATTTGCCAGAAATGCTCTTTGAAATTCTAAAATCCACTCTGATATTATTCGAAATTAGTTCTGGTGCTTTTTAATCATTCTATCATTTATTTTTTTAATGTTGTTTAGTTGAAAGTCTTATACGCAACTCAACATCTATTGGTTGATCCTAAAAAATCTCGTACATCTCTATGCTAAAGCTAACTTTACATCTGGGAAAGATCCTGCAGTGCACCAGATGCCCATATCAACGAGACGCCACTAGTGTCTATACTCCAATCTAACATTTGAGTGCCACCTTAATATGCTCTATGAGTTATATACAGGCTACGACTTCCAATATCTAGGAATAGAGATTGACACTTTTTCATGTCTTGTAATTCTTTTATAATAACCCAAATCAACATTAAGGCCATCCATACTTGTGGAACCTTGACAAATATACTATATAAACAATATAAGTCACTTCCTTTTTCCACATATACATGTTAGGCGACCCGTGTAGCGCCAATGACGTTTATACAAGGTTCGGGCCACCAGGCTTAACGGTATTCGTGAGATGTGGAAATGTATAGT
This sequence comes from Aedes koreicus, assembly GCA_024533555.2. Lineage (NCBI taxonomy): Eukaryota > Metazoa > Arthropoda > Insecta > Diptera > Culicidae > Aedes > Aedes koreicus. The sequence goes on from JAHHFK020004705.1 coordinate 33,848, forward strand.
GGTATTTGTGTTTCCTCACAATGTATCTTTTTACACGGCACAGCTGTTTATGATGATGTCAAACTATCAGTTCACAGTATGGAATGTTATGGTAGTTTGACGTCGGCGCTCGCTTGCCCAGCAATGTTTGCTATATTTTTGTTTCCAACACAAGTAAACTGCCTGGTGGCCCGGACCTTGTATAAACGTCATTGGTGTAGCGCTGCCAACAGAACCATCTGATGATAAAAAAAGGCACAAACATATATTTTACCCTTCAATTTGGTAAAGTCATTGTACCGTGTATCGACGTTAAAACTAATTTACTCTTTTTATGAGAAATTTGAGAAATTTGATAGTCAAATTTACCATTATTGGGGGTTAGGATGACTATTGCAGTATAATGATTTAGAACCGACTATGATCATGGTCAAAACTACCATTAAAAATAGTTGATCCAACATTTGCCATAATGTCGGAATAGTCCTTGTTACCATGATCATAGTCAAGAATGCCATGAACGTGGTGAATTCCACCATTTTCATGGTTATTGTAACCATTATGTGCGATAGTCATCCTGACCATGATATAATTGTCGGTATAACGATAGAATATTGAATAGAGTATTGTTTGCTCACACAGAGAAAAGTTTGATAGCCTACTCTGAGAGGAATTCTATCGTTATACCGACAATTAAATCATGGTCAGGACGACTATTGCACTTAATGGTTACAATAACCATGAAAATGGGTGAATTCACCAAGTTCATGGCATTTTTGACTATGATCATGGTAACAAGGACTATTCCGACATTATGGCAAATTTTGGATCAACTATTTTTAATGGTAGTTTTGACCATGATCATAGTCGGTTCTAAATCACTATACTGCAATAGTCATCCTAACCCCCAATAATGGTAAATTTGACTATCAAATTTCTCTCTGTGTAGGGCAAAATAAAGATTTTCAACCGACTATAATCAAAATGACCATTAAAAATAGTTGATTCAACATTTACTATAATGTCAGAATAATCCTTGTAACCATGACCATTGTCAATAATGTGATGATGAAAAAACTGACAAAAATGTTTCATTAGGGCCTGTTGGGGGCATACCTACGTCTCTGCCAACTTATATCGGGCAACCCGATGTTCGACCACCAACACTTCCAAACACAGCAGCTGTCAAACCATTGTGAACGAACTCATTAGTCACTTTCCTCAAACCATTCTGTACGCTAGGCAAGAAGGCAGAGTTAGTTGAATTCTTCATCTACACCGTCAACCTGTTGTGAATTCAACTATAAATTAGGAGACCAATTGTAAGTTTGATAGAATATTATTAATTTTCCCTGCAACATACAGTTTGAGCTCGCTAAACGATAAAAAACGGCGTGCTACAAAAAGGATCCGAAACGCCCCAATAACCTCAAAAATTGTTTGGCACAACGTGGTAGAACGGACACCAGAATGCCGGAGCCGGTCGATTTAACTGCCAGAAGTGCAATTTGGCCAACAACGTTGATGACATGGTCGAATGCGAAGCGTGTGGCAAGTGGTCGCATTTCGGATGTGTGGATTTCGACGTTGAATAGAAAAATGATACTTGGATGTGCTCGATCTGTGTTGCCGAATCCGCTTTCCGCTCTCGTGATGATGGTAGAAACTTGAACGAGCAAGTAAACCGTACCCAGCAGAACACCGACGGCCCAATTAACGCAGGTGAATCGATCAGCGAACGTACTCGGCTTAACCTTCAACTGCTAGAGGAGCAGAAGGCCTATGCGCTGAAGCAAATCGAACTGGATCACACGAATATGTTGGAACAACGTAAGCTACAGGTGGAAAAGGAGGCATGGAAAGTTCGATACGAGATCGTGAATGCAATTAGCGGAGAAGTGGAAGCCAACGGTCTTCGAGGATGGATGAATTGCTTGGATCAGGTCGCTGTCAGCCAGAATCTGCTTACTTCTTCGCAGACCAGTACGGTGACGGTCCCAGCTGTAACTTCCCAAACGAGACTGCAGCATTCCGCTGCCGCAGTAATAAACGCACCACAAATAAAGTCACCACCGACTGTCTTGGCGCTCTTTGGTGGTGAATCACTTCCCCCTTCGTGTCCGTCCTCGGCTGCGACATCGATGCAACCAAACCACCAACGAGATGGCCAGTTGACAAATGTGTATGCAGTGGGACAAGGTACTAGCTTTCTGCATGAATTTCAACCTGGAGGAGGAGCAAATTATCCCGGTTCGTCGACGCCGATTACCACAACCAATTGGGTCGTTCCAGCGACAGGAAATACCTGCTCCACCCAGTGTCTACCGCCGTCCATCAGCTCGGTTGCACAGTTCGGAAGCCAGCCAATGCAATTGAGTCACGTAAGCCAACCGTCACAGGTATCTAGTAGCATAAGAAATTTAGCACCAGTAGATCAGGTAGCTTTTTCACAATATGCAAACAATAGGGCAGGGCCAGTTAATCCTCAATCGAGTTCAATAAATACACATGCTTCCTACGCTCCCTTTCCACTGACGGTCAGTTTTCCACAATATAACCCACACACTTCGCAAGCGTCAATCGGTGTCCAGATGAGGGCATCCAATGATAATTGTGCACCAAATTCTCGTCAACTCGCGGCGCGACATGTTATGCCGAAGGAATTACCGACCTTTAGTTGTCATCCGGAAGAGTGGCCCATGTTTTACAGTGCCTTTAACACCTCCACTGAAGCATGTGGCTACAGCAACGTCGAAAATCTCGGTCGGTTACAACGGTGTCTGAAGGGTGGTGCACTGGATGCAGTTCGCAGCCGCTTATTGTTGCCTACATCAGTGCCGCAAGTCATGCAAACGCTGCAGCTGTTATACGGTCGTCCGGAGCAGATAATCTACGCGCTGCTCCAAAAGGTTCGTGAGGTTCCAGCGCCAAAAGCGGATAATTTGTGTACGGTAGTCACCTTCGGCATGGCAGTGCAAAACTGCTGTGAGCATCTGGAGGCAGCGGGACAAGTTCTGCATTTATCGAATCCGGTGCTACTCCAAGAGCTCGTGGATAAGCGAATTTGAAGCTCGATTGGGTATCTTTTAAGCGACAGTTCCAGGTGACCGATCTCAGCGTATTCAGTCGGTACATGGCGAATCTAGTTTCGGCGGCAGCTGAAGTCACACTTTCGCTGGATCCAAGGGGAGTCAAGTCTAAGGAGGAGGAGAAGCAGAAAGGTTTCGTGAATGCACATTCAACTTCGTCAGGTACAACAGTTGCTGAGTCGCCAAAGGTGGAATTCGAAAAACCCACTTCTCCGATAACCTGCTTGGTGTGCGGAAATCCAAATCATCGGGTGAAGGAGTGTGATGTTTTCAAGAAGCTGGAACGGGATGATCGTTGGAAAGTCGTCCACAATCATTATTTGTGCCGGATATGCCTTGGGAAACACGGAAGGAAACCCTGTCGATCGTCGGCGCGCTGTGAAGTGCAAGGGTGCCAAATGCGTCATCATCCGCTTCTACACGGTGACTCGGGGAGTTCCTCGACTACCATCAGATTATCGCAGAATGTTCCGCTCAGCGGAGTCATCCCATCGAAGGCGTAAATACTCATCACAGCCGGAACTCTACGTTGTTTCGGATGTTACCGGTGCGGCTATTCAACAAAGGACGTAGCATCGAAACACTAGCGTTCATCGATGAAGGTTCGTCAGTCACGCTTCTGGAGAAGGGGATAGCTAATGCACTGCAGGTTGAAGGACCGGAAAAGCGCCTCTGTCTGACCTGGACGAGTAACGTAAGCCGAGAGGAAGAAGGTTCCCAACAGGTAGAGGTGGAGATTTTTGGTATTGAAGGAGGTAAACGGTATCTGTTGGAAGACGTCCGGACCATCGAGTCCTTAGCACTACCGGCACAAACACTATGTTACGAAAAACTTGCTGCTCGTTTTGTACACCTGCGGAAGCTATAAGTCGTGGACTTCGAATCCAAAGCTCCGGGAATAGCGGCGAAAACTCGTCTTGGATGGGCAATCTACGGATCAGCACCAAACGGGACAAACTACGCGAGTTGTAAGTTGTACTTCTGTGGTTGCGACTCTGACAGCAGCTTGCATGAGCTGGTGAAGCAGTACTTCTCAGTTGAGAATGTGGGTGTTTCGGTGGATCGCAGCCTCGAATCCGACGATGACAAGCGAGCGAGAGCAATTCTGGAACGGACAACTAAGCGTGTCGATGGTGGATTCGAGATCGCACTTCTCTGGCGCTACGATGACTTCGAGTTTCCTAACAGCTACGGCATGGCAGTTCGGCGATTGCAATGCTTGCAGCGACGATTAAACGCAGATCCAGCTTTGAATGACAACGTTCAGCGACAAATAGTTCAATACCAGCAGAAGGGCTACATTCACGAGGCTACTGAAGAGGAGTTGAAAGCAGCCGATCCACGCAGGTTGTGGTATCTTCCCGTTGGCATTGTACGGAATCCGAAGAAACCACAGAAGATCCGAATTGTATGGGATGCTGCAGCTACAGTAGACGGCGTCTCGCTGAACAACATGTTGCTCAAAGGACCGGACTTCGCAAAATCGCTGTTGTAGGAGACATCATGGAAATGTTCCATCAAATGAGAATGCGACGGCAAGATCGGTATAGCCAGTTATTTCTTTGGACCTGCGAGAAGGGACAAGCGATGAAGACCTTCGTTATAGACGTGGCGACCTTCGGTGCTATTAGTTCACCATGTTCGGTGCAATTCGTGAAGAATCTGAATGCGGTCGAAAATGCAGCGCAGTATCCCAGGGCAACGGAGGCAATCCAGCGACGGCATTATGTCGACAATTATTTACAAAGCTTCGACAACGAGGAAGAAGCCTGCCGAGTCGTCGAGGAAGTCAAGTTAGTGCATCGACAAGGCGGCTTTACGATTCGCAACTGGCTCTCTAACTCAAGTGAAGTTCTCCGACGGGTCGGGGATAACGATGCGACTGAAAAGAAGAGTGTTGCCGTAGATGATTCTCGAGTCGAACGTGTGCTGGGCATGCGCTGGCTGGCAGGAAAAGACGTCTTCGTTTTCTCCAGCGATATCGACGTGGAGACAGTCATCCCAACTAAGCGAAACATCCTGCGGTGCGTTATGAGCCAGTTCGATCCACTAGGACTCCTTAGTCATTTTCTAATCCATGGCCGCGTTATCATCCAAGAAATCTGGCGCACCAAAGCTGGTTGGGACGAAATGGTGAACGGTGCTATCCTTGAACGATGGCGCTTATAGATAACAAAATTCAAGGAACTCGGGTCACTACAGATACCACGTGCCTACTTTCCAGACGTCATGACAGCAGACATCTACGACCTGCAGTTACACATATTCGTTGACGGCAGCGAGACTGCCTATGCGTGCGTTGCCTACTTCAGGGCCAACATCCTTGGCGAATGCCGGTGTGCCCTTATCGGCGGAAAGGCGAAAGTAGCGCCGTTGAAATCGCTATCCATTCCGAGGCTCGAGCTGCAAGCGGCAGTGATTGGCTGTAGATGGATGAAAACGCTTTGTAGCAGTCACAGCCTGCCAATATCGCGGCGAGTACTTTGGACAGACTCGAAAACTGTCCTCGCTTGGATTCATTCCGACCATCGTCGGTATCGGCAATTTGTTGCTTGTAGAATAGGGGAGATCCTGTCCAAGTCTAACCCAGAAGAGTGGTGGTACGTTCCCTTGAAAGTCAACAATGCAGATGATGGAACTAAGTGGGCCAGTGGACCGAATCTGAAACCCGGCAGTCGGTGGTTTAAAGGACCGGAGTTTTTGAGGATGTCGGAGGATGCTTGGCCACGTCAAACGAAATTCGGCAAGCCGAAATAAGACCGTGCCACGTACATCTGAAGGAATCGTACGACGAACTCATCGATTGGAACCGCTTTTCGAAACTGGAAAGACTACGGCGAACAGTCGCTTATGTACACCGTTTCGTAGACAACTGCCGACGCAAAACAACCAAACACTACAGACGTCGCATATCTCCCGTGAAGAATTCAGATAGGCTGAAAACACGATCTGGCGATGGGCGCAGCAAACCACATTCCCAGAAGAGATGCGCCGGCTTCAGAAGGCAAGAGAAGGACATGCCTCGAAATTGAACCGAACCAGTCGGCTATACAAGTTGTCACCGTTTCTCGACGAATGGGGTGTCGCTCGAATAGATACACGAATCGCCAGAGCAATTTTCGTTCCATATGAATCCAAATTCCCAATAATTCTTCCAAAGAAACATCGCCTAACCCATCTGGTCGTAGACTGGTATCATCGATGCTACCTGCACGCGAACAACGAAACCATCGTCAACGAGGTCCGACAACGGTTCAATGTTCCCTGTCTTCGAGCGCTCGTACGTAACTTATCGAGAACCTGTATGCAGTGTAAGGTATCTAAAGCGAAACCAAGGTGCCCGCGCGAGGCTCCACTTCCTGATGCGCGACTTAGTCCATATACCCGACCATTCAGCTTCGTCGGATTGGATTATTTCGGCCCAATCCAGATCAAGGTCGGACGATCGCGTGTCAAACGATGGGTGGCACTGTATACCTGCCTTACCATCCGAGCCGTTCATTTAGAGGTGGTTCATTCGCTGTCGACTGAAGCCTGTAAGATGGCGATACGACGGTTCGTAGCCCGACGAGGATCGCCCTTGGAGATCAGAGCGATAACGGTACCAACTTTATCGGCGCCAACCGTGAGATGCAGCAGCAAATCCGGGAAATGAACCAGCAGCTGTCTGCCGTCTTCACCAATGCAGGCACGAAATGGGTGTTCAATCCCCCGTCAGCTCCGCACATGGGCGGGTCATGGGAGAGACTCGTTAGGTCAATCAAGGTCGCCTTCTCTACTCTATCGACTACCAGAAATCCTGATGACGAGACTCTTCTCACATTGATGATCGAAGCGGAAGGGATCGTCAACTCTAGGCCGTTGACCTTCGTGCCACTAGAGGCAGAATAGCAGGAGGCTCTTACGCCAAACCACTTCCTACTGCTGAGCTCACAGGGCGTCGCTCAACCTCCGATGGCCATCCCAGTGACCCCAGGGTGCCTCAGAACTAACTGGCGACTAACCACGAATTTGGTGAACCAGTTTTGGAGCCGCTGGGTGCGGGAGTATCTCCCTATCATTGCTGGCCGTACGAAGTGGTATGAAGAAACCAAGGAGCCGCGGGTTGGTGATCTAGCCGTTATCGTAGACCCGTCGATCAGGAATGGATGGCTGCGCGGACGGATTCTTTCCGTCATCAAGGGACGAGATGGGCGAAGCAGACAGGTCAATGTCCAAACATCTGGAGGAGTGTTGCGGCGTCCTGTGACTAAGGTTGCCATCCTGGAGCTCAAGGAATCGGAGAATACTGAAGGTAACGCAGTACCACCGCAAGCGCCAGACATGCATTACGGGTCGGGGATTGTTGGGGGCATACCTACGTCACTGCCAACTTATATCGGGCAACTCGATGTTCGACCACCAACACTTCCAAACACAGCAGCTGTCAAACCATTGTGAACGAACTCATTAGTCACTTTCCTCAAACCATTCTGTACAATAGGCAAGAAGGCAGAGTTAGTTAGTTGAATTCTTCATCTACACCGTCAACCTGTTGTGAATTCAACTATAAATTAGGAGACCAATTGTAAGTTTGATAGAATATTATTTATTGTTTACTTTAAACTAAAACTTAATTTCCCCCTGCAACATACAGTTTGAGCTCTCTAAACGATAAAAAATGGCGTGCTACAAAAAGGATCCGAAACGCCCCAATAGGGCCTAACTGAGAAACGTAAACAATGGCTTCTTCCGTAAATTTTTGGGGGACAAAAAGTCTCCCTGTGTAAGTTTTCTTTCTCGGGGAGGGGACACTCTTGTCGATGCGGGGGTGGATTGGGCGGGTGGTTGGGGGAAAGAGAAAAAAAAGTGTTGTGTATGTTTGTTAGGTAGGGAATTTTTTTGTTGTAGAGCGCCGATTAACAATAAAAAATGTGGCGGTGTGTTGGTGACAGAGAAAAAAAAATTGTGGGGTTTTTTTGTGGGGAGGGGCGTTTAGGTCAAAATATATTTTGGATAAAATAACATATCGTGGGGGGAGGGGGGGGGGGGGTGAGGGGGGAGGGATGGGTGGGGTGTGTGGGGGGGGGGAATATTTGAAAATCATTCAATGGTAACCAAAAATAATAATTCCGGAGAACTTTGCGAAATGGGCGAATCTGCTTTTGTAAACAAACATTTGAATCTACACGCAAAAAAAAACCGCAGTAGAAACTACCATATCGAGGGTTAAATTAAGCGCAAACACCAACAATTTTCAGCTGACTATAAATGTGTATGATTTTACCATGCCTGTGATTAGATCTACCATGGTGCGGTTGATATCAATATGAGGTCTGTCAAATGTACTACAAATGATGAAAGTTTTACCATAAACGTAGTAAATTTAACTGAAATTTCATGGTAGTTTTGAAGATAGGCATAGTCAGGTATAATGGTAGTTTTTACTACAAGATTTTTTTTCTGTGTACGTTTTGAAGCGAATAGAGGCTCATTTTGAAAAATGTATACCACAGTTGGCTAGAAGAAGTTTTCTTTTACCCAATTGCGGTGTTAGTTTAAGAAATTGAGCTTTTATTCGTGAGAAATCGTCAATTTAAATGTTTGTTTACAAAAGCAGATTCGCCCATTTCGCAAATTTCTCCGGAATTGCAAGCGGTAAATCTCGCTTTCTTTTCAACAGACGATCTTATTACTATCCTGTTCAAGTTGCAGTTGCTTTTATCATGACATTCGCAGCTGGCAACAAGTTGGAATTGCGGGCGCGGCGAGTTGTTACGAAATCGTTACCTTAGTTAGGGCCTTAGTTTAACAATTTGTGATTCGTTTCAATTTGTCTGTTGAGTAGTTTTGGAATATAACGCTAGGTATAACAAAATCTGGATAGCTTAGATTGAGCGTGTGCATAGTAGTTGCCACGTTTCTCACTTAAGCGCAAAAAAAGTGACTTATATTGTTAATATAGTATATTTGACCTTGGTCTATGGCATATTTCAATCCCAATCTTGAATACTATCAAAAGGTCACAAAAGAGTCAGTTATCCGCCAATTTTGATTATAAATTAATGTTTCATCCTAGCACACAGGTTGTTGTTTGAGTAAAACATTTCTCAATGTCATAAACAAATTTATGAAATTTAAAAATTAATTGATTTTTTTAAATTCCAGGTTCTTCCATGTTATTTTTATTTCCCTAACAATTCCAAGTATTCCAGCTAGGAGGATTCGATAGTTGCCACATTGAATTTGCTCTTATCTTAATTCAGCAAAAAAAATCTCTTATTTGCAAAAAACAAAAAAAAATCTGATAAACAGTGAATTTGAAAATTGAGTGGAATTGAAATCTCGCGTGACATTTGCTTGAAAGTTTGAGCAAATTTCGTCAAAGTTTGCTTTTTTCTTGTTTCCTTTTTAGCATCGGTCTGATTCATTTTGCATCGTAGCACCTTTTGGGTGGGTATTGTTTGCTTATCAGAGAGAGAGAGAGATTTGAACTCGTGACTTTGGGGTGAAAAGTATGCATGATAACCTCTACGCCGGGTTCTCCCCTATCTAGGTTTGCTTTTAGAACAGAAAACATGTTAACAACCTGATTTAGTTATGATTATACTTCTCAGTTTGCTTTACTTTAGAAAAGACAAAAGATATTTACCTCGTCTCCAATTCGTAACATTGAATTATAAAGCAAAACATTGAATATAAAGCAAATTAGTTAAACAAATAATTTTGATGAAGTTTGTCAGAAGCAGATAATTTCTCATCTCCATTATCTGCTTCTGACAAACTTCATCAAAGATCGTTACTTCCGCGCTTGGGAGAATACAAAAAACAACAATGTGAAATCATTTTGATTAAAAGATAACTTCATTTTCCGTCTAGTGAAGTTTCCAGCAAAATTGCTGAAAATTTAGCAAACAAATGCTCCGAATTGTTTAGCTGGTAAACCTGGAAATTGATTTTTTTTCCCAAACTGTTTTTTTTTTAATTCATTTTGCCAGATAATCAGCTAATAATGTTTTGCAAATGGCAGGAATTACAGCACAAAAAAATCCAGCAAAGAGAATTGGGTGTGCAAACATTTAGCTCTATTATTTAATGTGGTATCGGAGGTAGTACACTGTACAGTTCACTAGATGATATGATTGTGTGCTATGTTCCCAATAGGGCACGCCCAGAATTTTTTTTTTGTGTGCGAAAAATTCTTGGACCAGACCATGGATAACAAAGAAGAGAGGAAACATGGGCTCTCTCAAAAGCAACAGTGATGCCATAGCTGCAGCTCAACAGCGAAGCATTATTTATCGTTGAGTACTATTGGACAGCTCCAAAACATATTTTTTATTGCAAATGATAGTGCCAGATGATGGACAATATAATCATAAGCATAGATCAACCTCCAATGACTGGAAGAAACATGAAATAAATAGCGATTTCAGATTATCTAAATATGTAATAAATTTAACTCAATCTTCAACATCACATTCTGGCAACAAGCCTAGTTGTGGGAGAGAGCAGATGAAGACATGCTCTCCGGTACACGCGATGCAAATGCAAAATACACAAAGGCAACATTTGAGCGAACTTCTTCAGCTGGTCAGCAACTGATGGTTTCTAGATGATGTATTTTAAATCTTCAAAATGACAGTAATAAATTGGTAATCAACCATGTTTCATACATCGAATCATTGGCCCAATAGATAAAGCTTATGATCGTATCATTAAAAATGCAATAGTTTGGAAAATGTAGGAATTATAGACCTATTTCCTAACAACTGATTAAAATAGTGACCCCTGATTAAGCCGTTCCCTACCCTACTTGAGTCCCGTTCCGCTTTAAAATTTATAACTTGTGAACCAATGCAATTACAAAGAAGCAATAACAAGGCTTCTTAGCGACTACGTGTTTAAAAATAGGAATTTTAGTGACTATATATCTAAAAGAAGAGCCAAGAATGAGACCAAATAAAAACTTTATATTGAGCAGATACTGACTAAAACTATACATATTTTTTTAATAACTTTGTATTTTATCGACAGGCAAAAGCCACGTTGGACGTGTAAAATCAGGAAATATATTTATGCAAGGAAAAGTAAGGGTTCTATGCAAATTATGACGTTGAGTGAAGTTTCTACCACTCTGATGATGAGTGGCCAATATGCGATGCCTGAAGCTACTAGGTACAAAACCTACATAGTAGCTTCAGGCATCGCATATAAGCTTCAGGGTGGCCAGCCACTCATAATTCCAAGATCTTTGCTTTTATGATTTAAAAAAAATAGTGGCGTTTGAACATCATATGCGCCTAGCACTGCACGACCAATAGCTTTGTGGGAATTTCGTATGTCCCGGGTCACATAGGACAGCTATACGAAATAATAAACGCGACGTTTACGGACAAAGAAAAACAACTCTCGAGTAATTCATGTTAAGGGCCTAAAAGCCATTTGTAAACAATGACTTTAAATGTCGATTTCTCTTGAATCTCAAATCACTCTCATGAAATGAAAGCAGCATCTGGTAGAAGAATGTTAGTTCTACCATATGGAGTAGCTGGATACAGTGGGATTCTCGTGATTCGTGAGATATCAACGTTTAAAGTCATTGTTTACAATCGGCTTTCAGGCCCTGATCATGAATTACACGAGAACTGGTCTTTTTTATTACGCAGTAACGAATGAATACAAAATCTCTCTCTCTCTCTCTCTCTCTCTCTCTCTCTCTGATACGGTGGCAGTGCTGCCACCACAGCTTCTTGAATTAATAAAATATTCAATTCTGTTTTCAACATTAAGAAATAATTTTTAAATTATTCTCAAAAACTAGCCCATAGTGAATACCCATATACGCAGTCAAGTACTTTCATTATAAGACCAGTTTTGTTTTACACGCGAGAAAAATACAGTTTATCAAACAGAACTAACTCATCACATCCCACATTGAATTTGTTTCTGCTAACAGAAGTTAAATCAGGGTGTACCTAGGCAGCCGGAAGTAATTTGTTGGTGCTAATCAAGGATAAACTAACCAGGTAGCTAGAAAAGACTAGTAGAACTTTACTTTCTAGTTTTCTATAGAAAGATCTAAGAAAACATAAAAAAAATAAGTTCAACTTCACGTTGTCGGTATTAACTTTATGTTTGATTTTCTATTAATTTGTAGATCCTAGTTGCCAGTCAATATTACATATTCAAATGAAGGAATTAATTTTGAGTGAATATCTGTGGAACTTAAGAAAAAATACGACAATCCTCTTATAATCGTTACTTCTACAACTACCAAGATAGATGTGAACGACATTTGGGTGAAATGTTCAACTTCTATTACTGACTGACCAACAGGCCTTCTTGTGATGTGGTTTAGGGTATTTAGAAACAAAAGAAAATAAGCACTTAGGCTTCTGATATATCTTTCTAAGGACTTAGGCATGTTTTCAGCCGATTGTGATACACGTGAGATACCGTTTTACAAAGCCAGGAACTGTTTGCAGCTTCCCGATTCAATCGACGTAAGTTTTTAGCGTATACAAACAATATATGGATGTATGGCACATAAATTCTTCTATTGATCGAATTAGCGATAAGTTGTATGACAACCTTCTACTAGCAAAAATCTTCGAAAGACAGTAACAAATGATGAGAAAGTTCGAGTGAAAATCATGTCGAACTGCTTATTTCATAGCGTGGTTCTAGCAATCGAATGGCTTGTAGAGACTACGGAGTTGCAACATGAAGGCCTCACCAAACCGCAGCGTTTTTTTGCCGCTGCCGCAGCGAAAAAATCGCTGCGATGAGAATACATGGCGGCTTATGGGAGCGCACAAACCGACGCGATTAAAAACGCATCGCGTTGGTTTGTGCGCTCTCATAAGCCGCCATGTAATCTCATTGCGGCGATTTTTTCGCCGCGATTTCGCTGCAGCAGCGGCAAAAAAAACGCTGCAGTTTGGGGAAGCCTTGATACGAGGGTGTTATGGAACATGTTAACAAGGAAATCATAACCAAGATAGCCTTGCATCACGTTGCAACTCTGCAGTCTGAACAAATCATAAGTTGATACTTGTTGCAGATATGACCAGCATTCGAATTATGATCTGGTTTGTGAGCATCGTATACAATGTTCATTAGCAACAGCAATATAACGAGAAACAATGCAAATTTGGATGAACGTGAACATCAAATTAAAATTACTTCTTCCTAACTAATCCTGCTGCATTAGATTTAGAGTGTGCTTTCAGAAAGATACTAAAAAATAACACCTAGCACATATCAAAAGCATTACAGAACGGCTTGAGATTTTATAGCCATGATAATTGTTGATCACTTACCTTCAATTTCTTCTTATGCAAGTATGAAAGACGGGACTTGATCTTCCTCTTGGCTTCCAGATTGTTGACAACGTCACGGTACTTCCAGCCAACTTCGTGGGCTACACGACCAACTTCGCAGAACTAAAACAAAGCATTAAAAGAAGTCGTTTAGGTATGATGCTGCTGAAACGCTCGCAGCCCTCTACAAACCTTCCTGTCTGGACGCAGGCAAAGTTGTCTCATAGCGATGGGAACACACTGTCGCTTTTGCCTATCGTACGGAGGCGGAATGCCTTCGT
>JAHHFK020004705.1:52500-95434 GCA_024533555.2 Aedes koreicus
ATTAATTGACGCCAAAGCAAGACAGCAATAATGACACAAATTTTGTGCCGCAAATACGCCAATAGACCTTTTCGACATTTAATCGTCTTTCTTTGTCTAACATGCGGGGATTAATGCACGGTTTGGTTTCCCACAACTTCGTTGACTTCTCAATCGCACTGCTTCGATTCAAATCTTGCAGTAGTGTGCGCAAATTAAACGTCAAAAAGCTCTATAAAATGCCGCATTAAGCTACGTGCTTGAGGATTCTTGCTTTCTTTTTTAACATATCTTTTCCTTATTCTCTCGAGCAATAGTGACTAACACAGAGTCTTTTGTCTCTGTCTATTCTTTTGTTTTTTGAGTGTTTGCGTGTTTTAATGCTGTCTTGCTAACTCCTATCCTAACTTAAAAATACGGCACTGCTGAATAGAGTATTTAATGAGGCGTTTCTGAAGGGCTCTGTGCAGCTGACTTTTGAATTAATGAATGAACTTTGAAGGTCTTCAGTTCCCAAACTGCTGTAAGAAGCAACATCAATATACTCAATATACTCAAAGAGGCACAGCTAAAGGGATCGTTCATAAATTACGTTATGCTTTGAGGAGGGGGTTAAAAATCTGTATTTTTGAGCGACGTAATTAATGGACGGTCTTGATTTTCACGAAAACTCGTAATTTTGTGAATGTAAACCCGGTTTTTACATCAACCTTACGTGTTACGAAAAATCCGTGTTCACGAATGAATTCAGGGAGGTCCATTTCATAAAATCCAAGCCCAACATTCAAAGGGTGGAGCTGAAATTAATGTTTTCAAAATAGAAAATCTTGATTTTTATGAAAATTCGTAATTTTGTGAATGAAAACCCGGTTTATTTCATCAATCTTACGTGTTACGAAAAATCTGTGTACACGAATGGATTCAAGGAGGTTTATTTCATAAAATCCAAACCCAACATTCAAAGGGCGGAGCGAAAATTCATGTTTTCAAAATAGGAAATCTTGATTTTCATGAAAATTTGTAATTTTGTGAATGAAACCCGGTTTATTTTATCAATCTTACGTGTTGAGAAAAATCTGTGTTCACGAATGGATTCAGGGAGGTCCATTCCATAAAATCCAAGTCCAACTTGCAAAGGGCAGAGCCAATATTCTGATTGTTGCTTAGGTAGATCATATTACTACGGAAGTACGTGTTTTTGTGAGTTTAAATCACATTTTTCTCAACAACTGGACGTGTTACAGCATTTTTGAGCCCATATTTGGATTCAGCGTAGCAAAATATATAAAATCCAACCAAAAATGCCGACGGGAGCGAAAAAAGTTCCGATTTTGCCGACTAGTGTAAGCGACCGTCACGAAATATCGTTACAAATGAAACGCTAATAACTTGATAAATGCTCAGTAGATTTTCGAGATGTTTACATCAATCGGTTGGATTTCCCGCGTATCAATTAAATAATTAAACATTCTTCTTTAACAAGTTGAAACTATTGAAAATAGAGAAAATATAAGGTGATGTCTTACAGGGTTGTTACGAGAAGTCTGAAAATAAATCCACGCCAAATCCGCGCGAGTTCAAAATCAAATCCGCGCCAAATCCGCGCGAGTTCAAAATCAAATCCGCGCGAGTTCAAAATCAAATCCGCGCCTTCAAATCCAATCCACACACGAATGCTCTATAACTTATCAAGCATCAAATATATAGGATGGGGAACGGCTTCATCAGTAGGCGAACCTATTTCAAACAAGGGGTAAACAATAACATGCATCACTCATTTTTGGCAGTATGCTACAAATAATAAAAGTAGATTTTTGATTAATTTCCTTCAGAAAAACCCAGCGCTTGGAATAGGGTCTCGGTGGAGCTAAAACCATTCCCCACAATAAGATTGTCTACGTTTTTGAGCCAATTAGATGCATTGTTCAAAACAGGAATGTAATTGAAAACTTCAGTGTGAAATAAAACCTGTAAAGAGGGAAACATAAGTCACGATGAGCTGAATCAAATAAATTGACCGATAACCAACTTAATAAAAATGTCCAGACAAAAACAACCAATGACCCAAGATGTGATCCACGCTGGCCAAGTCCACCCCTGAAGGAGCACAGGACGTTTGAGTGAGTGATGAAAGCACTCAAACACAACCGATATGTAAAGTATGTCAAAGAGAATGATCCATATTTTGTCAATGGTGTATCAAGATAGGTACGTATTTATTTAACATATACGTCATAACATTTAATTGTTCTCAATAGCCTTCATATGAGCTAATTTTTCCCTTTCTGATTGTTCCTTCTGCTTGATGTTATCTTTTTGTTTCAAAAGAACTTTCAGGAATGATGTTTCTGGATTATTGGATGTCATAGCTCTGATTTCTTTTTCCATCAAATTAAAAATATCTTCTTTAGCCTTCCTTTTTATTCCTACAACTTCTTCTTGCTTTTTGATCTGGTGCCTTGCTTCCTTTTTTGCTTTTTCCTTATTTTTTTGTGCCTCCACTAATTCAAAAGCTTTCTTTTGTTTCTGTTTGGATTCGTAAGATTGCCTCGCAAATTTCGCCTTCAAAATCAAGTCCTTTGAAACAACAAATCTGGTTATATCATTCTCAAAAAAATGCATGCCACTCAAAATATTTTTACGATTATTGAACTGCTGTTCACTGAGCCTAGTTCGGTTTTCCGGTAACACATGCTTAGATAGTGAAAATTTTCTTTCGACCTCTGCATTAGAATGAGATACGCAAGTTACAATGTTGAGCAATGTTCTCATTTCAGAGAAACTATCGTCCTGGAATAAAAAATCAAGTACTTCCAAATCTGTTTCCGATTCAACCGTTTTAGTTGACAACTTGACACTTGCAAGTACTAGTTCTTCGTGAATTTTAGATTTGTCTAATTTAAAATCAATAACATTGACTAAGTGGACGATTTCTTTGATGGAATCGTTATTTATGATCCTTCCAACCTTGAAGTTGCTGAAGTTTACTCATTTTGTTAATTCATTTAACTCATTCTGGGGTATATCAATATGGTGTTTTTTTTTTTTTTTAATCAGTTCGTTTATTTATTAGGCTCAGGCGTGTGTAACACTTTGCGGAGCCGATATTCAATATTGTAATTAACAAGTTTTCTATTTAGATTTTAGTAAAGAGGGGTGCCAATTACTCGTGGCTAGCTCGAGGTTAATGGGTCACATTATTGTTTGGAAGGGGCTAGGCAGGTAACTTATTTCAGGTATTTGTTGCTGCTCATGGTTGCGACATCTTCCAAATCCTCGGTCTCTGTAGTCCCTTACAGGAACTAAGCTGCAGATGGGTGACCACAGCTTGCTGGGCAGGTACAAGTAGCACGGAAACAAAAGGATAATATAACTGGGACACAATGGCAGGGAATTTACAAGAGTGAAAGGGAGGGGGTGATGACATTACACTCTTAGATCAGACAAACAAAGGAATTCGTAAATCGCTTGCATGTAGGGAAGATCACGCATTCCCAAAACATCTCTTACTTCGCGGAAGGGTTGTCTACCTCGGGCCACAAGGGTATCCAATAGTCGTGCTCTGGAGGCATCATTACCCGGGCAATGCCAAACTGCGTGATCGATGTCATCATAACCGGTTCCGCACCTACATACATTGCTATCGACGAGGTTAATTCTGTAGAGATGTGCGTCTAGCAAGTAGTGGTTGGACATAAGTCTTGACATCACACGAATGAAACCGCGACTTACATCCAGACCTTTGAACCACGATCTCGACGAAACATTTGGAATAATGGAATGTAACCACCGCCCAAGAGAATTACTTGTCCAATCGTTTTGCCAACTTTGAAGAGAACTCTGACGTACTAATGGGAAAAATTCATCATGTGAAATTCTTCTTTCAAAAATCTCGCCTTCTTGTGCGCCCACCTTTGCTAGAGAGTCCGCCTTCTCATTGCCTGGAATTGAGCAATGTGAGGGGACCCATGCAAAGGTAATTCTAAATGATCTTTCGACCAACGCACACATCTGCTCCCTTATTTTTGAAAGAAAGTAAGATGAGTGCTTAACTGTTTTCATCGACTGGAGGGCCTCAATAGAACTGAGACTATCCAAGAAGATGAAATAATGGTCTATGGGCATGTCGGAAATTATCCCCAATGCGAAATTGATTGCTGCCAGCTCAGCAACATATACGGAACAAGGTTCCTGAAGTTTCCGGAAGGCAGATGAGTATTCATTGTAAACACCGAAACCAGTGGATCCATTAATGCGTGACCCATCAGTGAAAATTCTTCTATTGCAACTGACATGTTGGTACTTTTCGATGAAAATATGGGGAATTAAAATAGGTCGAAGTTGATCTGGAACTCCTTGAATAGCCTGTTTCATGGAGAGATCATAATCAATGGAGGAACTGTGATAAGGAAAGCGTACACTAGGAGGGTTAAAGCATGGAAGACTAATATCGGATGACATATAGTTAATATAGATTCGTAAGAATCTTGACTGGGTACTCAATTCGAGCATTTCTTCGAAGTTTTCAATCACAAGGTTGTTACTGATTCCACACTTGATCAGTATTCTAGATGAGAGCTCCCAGAAGCGGTACTGTAAGGGTTTTACTCCTGCCAGAACCTCCAGGCTCATATTATGCGTTGAATGCATACCGCCAAGGGCAATACGTAGACAACGATATTGAATGCGTTCCAATTTGATGAGGTGGCTATTTCTTGCCGAGAGGAAACAAAAAGAGCCATATTCGAGAACTGAAAGAATAGTTGTTTTAAAGAGTTTAATAAGGTCTTCCGGGTGAGCACTCCAACATGTCCCGGATATTGATCTTAGAAAATTGATCCTTTGTTGACATTTCTGTTTTAAATACGCAAAGTGATTACTCCAAGTGCATTTTGAATCAAACATGACTCCAAGGTATTTGAAGGTCAAAGATTGGGTAATGTCTCTTCCCAACAGCTTGAGACGCAGTTGGGCTGGGAACCGCTTTCTTGTAAACACTACCAATTCGGTTTTATGCGGTGAAAACTCGATCCCCAAATTTCTGGCCCAGATGGACAGATTATCTAGGGAATTTTGCAATGGTCTTTGCAAGATTTCTGCACGTGGACCTCTAAAGGAGATCACAGCATCGTCTGCAAGTTGTCTTAGCGTGCATCTATTTTCCAAGCAGTTATCAATATCTTTAACATAAAAATTATAAAGCAAGGGACTTAAACATGAGCCTTGGGGTAAGCCCATGTAGCTAATTCTGGAAGTTGTCAGTTGACCTAGATTAAAGGTCATTTGTTTTTCTGACAGTAAATTATACAAAAAGTTATTTAAAATTCCTGGTAAACCACTACTGTGCAGACTATCTGCCAGTATATCTATGGAAACTGAATCAAATGCGCCCTTAATATCCAGAAATACTGAAGCCAATTGCTCCTTGTGTGCAAAGGCCAGTTGTATATCAGATGAAAGCAACGCTAAACAATCGTTTGTTCCTTTGCTCTTTCGGAAACCAAATTGCGTATTTGATAGCAGGTTGTTTGATTCAACCCAACGGTCAAGTCTTGATAGGATCATTTTTTCTAACAATTTCCTTAAACATGATAGCATAGAGATCGGACGGTAAGAATTGTAATCAGACGCTGGTTTCCCAGGCTTTTGAATAGCTATTACTTTAACCTGCCTCCATGCTATATTTAATTCCATGAGAGTGTTATACAGGTTAAGTAATCGTCTTTTAGCGATATCAGGAAGATTTTTTAGAAGGTTGAATTTAATCATATCGCTTCCCGGAGCAGAGTTATTCGATGAAAGAAGTGCCATTGAAAATTCCAACATTGTGAATGGTTCGGCCAGAGAACCGTTATTTCGGGTAGTATCCCGTAAATTCGGTTGTGTTGGGACAGAGTCTGGACAAACCTTTTTAGCGAAGTCGAATATCCATTGCATGGAGTATTCTTCACTCTCATTGGAGGATGAGCGGTTTCGCATGTAACGAGCCTTTCTCCAAAGCGTTGTCATCGAGGTTTCTCTAGATAGTCCCTCTACAAACGAACGCCAGTAATTGCGTTTCTTTGCTTTGAGTAAGTTTTTAAGCTTTTTTTCAAGCTTGAGGTACTTGTCAAAAAGCTCGCATGTTTCATGTCTACGATAATCTTTAAACGCATCGGATTTCTCAAGATACAACTTAGTGCATTCGTCATCCCATCCAGGGGTGGCGGGTCTTCTTTGAGGGATGCACTTGGAACACGTCGTTTCTGAGCTTCTAATGCACTTTTGTACATCAGGTCGGAAAGGAAACGATACTCTTCTAATGGTGGAAGAGGATCGGTAGAATCAATACCAAGGGTTACCGCCGATGCAAAATGTTGCCAATCGATATGCCTCGTGAGGTCATAAGGAACATGGATTGGCTGGTCTGTTTTGTGAAAACTATTTGTGATTGAGATAATTATTGGTAAGTGATCACTACCATGGGGATCATTGATTACCTTCCACAGACAATCTAATGATAGTGAATTAGAACACAAAGATATGTCAAGTCGACTCTCCCTGGCAGGAGGTTTTGCTATTCGTGTCACTTCCCCAGTGTTCAAGATGGTCAAGTTGAAATCGTCGCATAAGTCATAGAAAATACCCGCTCTATTGTCATCGTATTGTTCGCCCCAAGAAGTACCGTGGGAGTTCAGATCGCCCAAAATAAGAACTGGAGATGGAAGTAATGTAATTGAACTCCAAAGTTGACGGCGGTTTATTGATGCCCTCGGAGGGACATAGACGGAAGCTATGCAAAGATCTTTATTCTTTACATTTATTTGGCAAGCGACGATTTCAATGCCTGAGATTATTGGGAGTGAGATTTTATAGAAGGGGTAGCACTTTTTGATCCCCAGAAGTACGCCACCATATGAATCATCTCGGTCCAGGCGAATAATGTTAAAATCGTGGAAGTTTAATTCATCTTCGGATGAAAGCCATGTTTCACAGAGAGCAAATATATCACAATCAGAATTGTGAATCAAATACTTGAACGAGTCTAATTTAGGTATTAGACTACGACAGTTCCATTGTAATACCGTGATCATATCTTGATCCTCACTCGACGAATTATTCATCGAAAGATATGAATTCACCAATAAGGGGCCATGATACAGTCAATTGCTTGAAGAAGTTTCCAACTATAGGAATAAGCAGGTCAATAATTCCTCGGAGCGGTGAAGCATCCGAAAGGCCAAGAGCATTTAAAATGTTATCCACAATGTCCCTAAAATTAATCTTACCTCGCTTGGACGAGATATTCTTAGAATTGCGAGAAGACGTAGTGTTTGGTAACCTCTTACGGTTACTGTTATTAGGTAGCGGCGGGTTGGTATAGCTACAGCTAGGAACGGATGCATCAGCTATTACCGGTTTATTCGGTTTTTTAAATTGACCCCCTATACCTGAAATTTTTTGCAAGCTTTTGAGAGTAGGTTTTATTTGTTTCCGGCGCACACCCGGAGAACTAGTAGGCTTTCTTTTACCGGGGGCGTGTACCTCCGGAAATCCACTCTCATCGGCTTCGTCAGAGTCCAGTTCATCGGAAGACAAAATCAAAAAAGGATTTTCATTTTGAGCGGCTGATACAGACGATGCAGACGCTCCGTTTTGCGACTTTAACATTTCTGCATACGTCTGCTTGGAGCGTTCTTGTATGGAACGTCTCACGTTACCAGTGCGCTTCTTGTACACGGGGCAGTTCTGCAAATCGTGGAGAGGCTCTTTGCCACAGTAAGCACACTTTGTTGCTTCCTGTTGGCAAGCATCCTCTAGATGCCTTTGGCCGCATTTGCCACAACGGGGCATGTTGTCGCAAAGAGTAGCCGTATGACCCAACTGTTTGCACTTGGTACAATTAAATACCCTTGGTACAAAAAGGCGCACTGGGAAAAAAACTTTATCAATTTCAACAAATTTTGGGAGAATTGATCCGGCGAAGGTCACTTGTAGCGAGTCCGACGGTGAATACGTCTTTTTTCCATCTACCATTGATCCTGCATGCAATTGTTTGCATTCCAGAATCTCAATGGTAGACGAAGCGGAATCTGGAAGTCGCCCCTTACCTTCCATAACGTCTTCACACGTCAGGCTCGCTGCAGAAACCACACCGTCTATCTCCACATCTCGAGATGGGATGTAGACGTAGTACTCGACATTATAACCTGCGTCACTGGCAATTTCATTTGCAATTTTATACGTAGGTGCAGTAACACGCAGTTTGTTTCGGTTGACCTGATGAAATTCGGTCCCGGGATAACGACGCGTCAAATTTCTTTTAATGCCCAAAAAATCTAGGGCTTTCACTTTCTGCCGAAAGTAGACAACCCAAGGAGAGGCAGAAGACGGCTGATAACAGCGCGCCCTAAAAACATCTTTGGGAGGCAAGTCGCCCCCCGTAGAATCATCCATGCAAGAACAAATTCAGCGAACAGAGAAAAAAAAATTAATAAATTAATAAAAATCAGATGATTTTTTTTGGACCACCCTATGCAGAACGATTCACTATATGGGAGAGAGATACACAACACACTAGCAGATGACGAAACAAAAAACAAATGTGCTGCTTGCCGTTTGCCGGTATGGCACCTTCTGCTGTTGTTCGCAAACAAAGCACCGCTTGCTGACCGGCAGTGGATGGAGCGATGACCTTCCTTGCTGCGATGGTGCTTATGGGGTTACACTTTTTCCCCTCGGGTGTTTGACGATGGTACAGGCTGGACAGATCATCCGTCGGGCTCGACCGGGAATGTCTGCTTCCCTAATGGAACGCTCGGCTGGATATCGGTGGTTTAAACAGTGCACTACTTTTAATCACCGCGTGATTGATAGCGGGTTGAAAAAAAAAAATGCAAAAGAGGTAATGCGGAGTGCGAAAAAAAACTAAACCGAAGCTCTTCAGCGTTCGATGCGGAATGAATCAATATGGTGTTGAACGAATCCGCGCCAAATCCGCGTCAGAACGAATTTTATGAACAAATCCGCGCCAAATCCGCGAAAATCGCGAAATCCGCGAAATTCGCGAAATCCGCGCTGCCGTAACAACCCTGGTCTTATAATGCCGATTTTTCAGAGTAAATTTACTAAATGCACTGTGCTTTACTATCACAGATTTCAAATGTAAGCAAGGGAGGTCTCATATGCAGCAGTGAACGATATAAAACGGGTACACCTTCACAAATTTACTCAGTTGTGTCGCAGAACAGGAGCTGGGCAGACCACCGAACCATCGAGGATCATCAGCTGGCGATGGCATACGCTCTGAAGGCAACCTCGATGGCACGAAGCTAGCGGAAGCTAGAGCGGCAAAGCGCCAATGTGGATTAGGCAGCTGGTGGTGGCACGTACCACAGAAGGTGCTGTGGCGACCATCAGTGGACAGGTAGCTGATTGCGCTGCAGGCTGTTGCTAGCAAGCCCTTGGCTAGGCAACCGTTGCTAGGCAGCCACTAAAATGCAGTGGTGTGCTAGGCAGTCAAGCCGGTGATGATTTGTTCCCAGCCGGTGGGAGCCACCACGAGGAGCGAAATAAGGTGCCTGAGTGTGTGTTTGTGTGTGTGCTATACTTTCGGTAGCCATCTTAATCTATAGCGCAACGTGCACGGCAGCTTTGTGAAAAGACTGAGAAAGATTCAATTCCTTTGCGAATAATTCCAAATTCGTCCTTTTCAGGACGACCAATCGAATGTTGAGAGAGTTAGTTTAATTTGAATTTATCTTACCAATTAGCAGAGAGCGGTGGCTAAAACAATTGTAGTTTTCTTCTCGTCGCATACCTTGAGCATTGTGCATGATTAAAATGGCTGCCGTCACGAGCAATTGAAACCAATTAGCAGACGGCGGTGGCTAAAACAATTTTTATTTTCTCTTCGTTGCATACCTTGAGCATTGTGTACAATTGACAAATGGCTGCCGTCATGAAAAATTTAAACGTCTTATGGCAATGGCAGGGTGACAATTGAAAATCTAAAAATAAGCGACCGTACGAAATATAGTTACAAATTAAACGCTTAAAACTTGAAAATTGCACGATAGATTTTCTGTTGAAATGCAATTTTCACTTACAGTAGGGCATATAGGTAGATCTCCATGTCATTTTCACTTATTACAGAATCCATCTCCATGCTGACGAGCGACCCGAGTGTAACGCAGCACGCCGGTAAATAACCATACATGTATATATATACAAACAGATATCAGTAGTAATGATTTGCATCGCTAATGGAGATGGTAGGTTATCGGTAGTAGGGTAGATGTAAGACACCAATGTAAACTGAATTAAACCACAATATGACCCACGTCACATGACGACATCTAGTTTTACACTATAATAAAGTAGAGTTAAGGTTAACTTGCTTTAATAGTATTTTTATTATTCAGTGGGTTCCGAGAGGGCAAAGGAGAAGGAGGAATTCCTTTCCTTGTATCCTTCAGAACCACACTTATGAAAGAAAGATTTCCCCAGCACTTCCAATTGACCATAATTAGGTGGGAGTTTTTCCACTGAGTCTAAAGCATATTTAGCCCTCAGGTGGTGACTAATCCCACTGAGTCTAAATTTAACAGGTTATGGGCCCAGACCACGATTCGCTGGGAAATCATAAATCACACTTAATTATTTCTTACAGTAACACTAGTTATTAACATGGAAGGAAAACTAAAGCGGGTTGTTGTACCCATCTTCAAAGGGGATGAGAAA
The DNA here is from genome assembly GCA_024533555.2 of Aedes koreicus. NCBI lineage: Eukaryota > Metazoa > Arthropoda > Insecta > Diptera > Culicidae > Aedes > Aedes koreicus. The sequence continues at coordinate 63,202 of JAHHFK020004705.1, forward strand.
TCCTTCCCGTTTTGGAGAAAACGTATGGAACAACATTTAAAACATGAAGGACTTCTGCACACGCTCGCCAAAACACCTCTGGAGGAGGACTTTGTGCAGCCGGCGGCAAACGAGACCACCGTTCAAGCAGCGGCTCGTAAAACCAAAATAGAAAACGTATTATAGAAGACGACGCGGCTGTCAATGAATTCTGGATGGCACTTAATGACGATGCCATGGGGCAAGTGTTTCAATGTCAGTATGCGAAAGAGATAATGGATCGTCCTGTTGAGCTTTTCCAAAGCTCAGGCACGACTGCTATGTTGGGTGTTCGTGCCCGATTATATACTCTGCGCACTGAAAATTTCTCATCGCTAAAAGAACTTTTCTCAGTTCATCAAGAACTGATTCGACAATTAGACAGTATGGAAGAGGCTGTACCTCACAAAGAAGTGGTAGAAACATTACTCGTAGCCATTCCCGATAAATTAAAGCACGTTCTGGGAGCGCTGTCCGTCATTCGAAAAGAGGACCTGTACCGAATGACAAAAGAACAGCTTCAGCGTATTTTCTTGGATGCCGAAGAGTCCGCCAAATTATCGAGCCGAGGAGGAAATCATCACGTTGCGATGATGAGCGAAAATGTGAAGCCCCAGAAGAAGCAGAAGCAGAAAACCACAGTATGTTTCGAATGCAAGAAAGTCGGACATAAGAAACGAAGCTCTTCGCCGGCGGCTGGAGATGGATAGACGAATGTGTGGCATTATCTTAGCAACGGGCGAGAAAGCGACGGAAACAACCGTGGGTCGGTTCTACATTGAACATTGAAAAGGATGCGGTGGCATTGCTCGCGAGGCAGGAGGGAGCCTTCATGGTACGATTCCCTATGCTTGCGCAAGACGCAAATGCTGATTCAGCCGATACTGTCCGTGATCGACGTGTGCGAGAAATGTACCTCTACAAAATGCCGGTTCCGTTCCCGATTATACTGGACTCAGGCGCCACTCGTCATATGGCACATGATATTGAACTTTTCAACAGGTTGTGGGAAGCTCCAGAGTTAAGAGTTGGCACAGCAAAAGACGATGCTATTTTGAAATGTTGTAAAATGGGTAATATGGTGCTGAGAAACAATAAACGTCAGAGATTGGAAATTTATAACGTGCTCTTTATTCCCGAATTGAATGCAAACATCCTTTCTGTGGCTTTAATTGAGCAAACGGGTAAGTCCGTGTTGTTTCGCAATGGTGGAGTCGAAATCAGAGATAGTGATGGTATTTTGCTGGTTACTGGGAAGAGAGTCAACGGGTTGTATTACCTGGACATTTATCCGGATAGCGAGAGCGTGTGCTCGGGTAAAGTTATGGAGAACCACAATATATGGCACCGGCGGTTGGGACATTTAAATGAGTCTTGTTTATCTAGAATGGCTGAACTGGGTAAGGTTAAGAGGTTGAATATAGAACCATCAACTAAAAACGGTGATCCAATAGTATGCGAACCATGCATTATTGGAAAACAAACTCGAAGACCATTCGACAAGTCATTTAAGGTCAGGTCCAATAGACCACTGGAATTGGTGCACTCTGATGTGTGCGGTCGCATGGCCGAGAGTACCTATGATGGGCATGAGTATTTCGTGACATTCATAGATGATTTCACACATTTCGTGGTCGTGTACTTAATGAAGTACAAAAGTGAGGTGCTTGAAACATTTATGCATTTTGAAGCAATGGCTACCGCTCATTTTTCTGTGAATATATCAAGGTTACGGTCAGACAATGGGGGAGAATATTTCGGTAGGGAGTTCAAGACCTTTTGCGAAAGAAAAGGAATCCAAATGTTGCCGACTGTACCCTATACTCCCCAACAGAATGGGGTGAGTGAGAGGATGAATCGGACATTGATGGATAAAGTACGGACGATGATACATGAAGGAAATGTTCCTATGTATCTGTGGGGTGAAGCATTATACACTTCTGCTTTTCTCACTAATCGTAGTGCGTCGAATGCTTTAGCCAATTCGAGGACTCCATATGAAATGTGGTTTGGGAACAAACCGGATGTGAGTTACATAAGAGTGTTTGGATGCGCTGCCTACGCACACATCAATAAACATCTTCGCTCGAAATTGGACGGAAAAAGCAAATCACTGACTATGGTAGGGTATGCACCGATGGGTTATCGGTTGTGGGACAGCGATAAAAAGGGAATTGTTGTTTCAAGGGACGTAATTTTTGACGAATCGGGTTTTCCTTTTAGTTCTTCCCACCTAAAGGTGAACAAGGAAGAAACTTTCCGACAGGATTTCCGGGTTGCGGATATTCCTGTGGCTGAGGTCTCTGATTCGATTGATCCTGTGGAAATTCCAGAGAATGTCGATAATAGTGACGATGAATTTGTAGAGGCGGAGGATGATGGAAATGAGAATAATCCTGGGCATGGTGACGTTGAACCAGTGTCTCAACGCCATAGTCAGAGGACTACTCATCGCCCAAATTGGCTCCGAGACTACGAGACTAGTTTTGTACTATTACACTATTCAGGGGAAGTCCCACAAACGATCGATGAATTATAGAAACGAAGTGATTGGGATCAGTGGAAGCTTGCAATGGAAGAAGAATTGAGGGCTTTAGATGAGAATAATACTTGGACAGCGGTGAAAGAAATACCAAAAGGAAGGAAACCAATAAACTCCATGTGGACGTTTTCTATGAAGTTTGAAGATAGTACCCCTCGCTACAAAGCTCGCTTGGTAGCTAAAGGTTGTTCGCAGCGTCCAGGACTGGATTATGGCGAAACCTTTGCACCAGTTGCAAAAATGACGACGATAAGAACATTCGTGTCAATTGCTGTTCAACACAATTTGTTCATCTATCAGATGGACGTTAAGACGGCATTCCTCAATGGAAGCCTGGAAGAAGAAATTTATATGAGACTTCCTGCTAATGTGAACGGTAGCGCGACCTTTTGCCGTTTAAACAAAAGTTTATATGGGCTCAAACAGGCCGGACGAAGTTGGAACCTAAAATTTAACCATATAGTAAAAGGCCTAGGATTCAAGAACACCGAATCAGACACATGTCTGTATATGCACAAGGATAAATACCTGTACATAATACTATATGTTGATGATTTCCTGATCTTTGGTAGGAACATGCGAGATGTAGATTGGATTAAGAAGGAATTTTTCAAACACTTTCGAATGAAGGATTTAGGTGAAGTGAGCAATTTTCTTGGCCTAGATATCCAGCGAAACGGAAAGGGTTTGACAATTTCTCAAAAATCGTATGTTGAAAATCTACTGATAAGATTTGGAATGCAGGATTGCAAGCCTGTTAGTACTCCCATAGATCAGAATGCTAAGTGGGAAATAGCTGAGAGTCCATTAACTAAAGAACCATATAAGACACTTTTAGGTTGCCTACAATATTTAGCATTAATGTCTCGACCAGATTTATGGTATGCAGTCAATGTTTTTGCTAAATTTCAGAGTTCCCCTCAGGATACCCATTGGACGGGACTAAAACGTATTCTTAGGTATCTCCAAGGTACTAAGAACCTCCGATTGGCTTACGAGAGGCAGGATGACGAAGTACCACTAGAAGGATACGCCGACGCAGATTTCGCGAATTATGAGATCGATCGACATTCCATTTCCGGTTCGATATTCACCGAATATGGGAATACGGTATCTTGGTCCACGAAGAAGCAGACATCGGTGAGCTTGTCTTCAACCGAAGCCGAGTTCGTATCTCTTTGTGGAGCAGCGAAAGAGGGCGTGTGGCTTTCCAATCTATTGCATGAGGTTGGAATCAATTCGATACCATTCACAATAAATGAGGATAACATACCCTGTATTAAAATAGTCGAAGAACCACGAAGTCATCAGAGAACAAATACATTGATATAAAGTACATGTTCATTCGAGAACTGATTCGCGATAAGAAGATTGTTTTAAAATATGTGAACAGTAATGAGCAGAAAGCAGATATCTTTACAAAACCCCTATCCTGAATTAAGTTCGAAGAATTTGTAGACTTATTAAATCTGAAAATTGAGGGGAAGTGTTGAAATGCAATTTTCACTTACAGTAGGGCATATAGGTAGATCTCCATGTCATATTCACTTATTACAGAATCCATCTCCATGCTGACGAGCGACCCGAGTGTAACGCAGCACGCCGGTAAATAACCATACATGTATATATATACAAACAGATATCAGTAGTAATGATTTGCATCGCTAATGGAGATGGTAGGTTATCGGTAGTAGGGTAGATGTAAGACACCAATGTAAACTGAATTAAACCACAATATGACCCACGTCACATGACGACATCTAGTTTTACACTATAATAAAGTAGAGTTAAGGTTAACTTGCTTTAATAGTATTTTTATTATTCAGTGGGTTCCGAGAGGGCAAAGGAGAAGGAGGAATTCCTTTCCTTGTATCCTTCAGAACCACACTTATGAAAGAAAGATTTCCCCAGCACTTCCAATTGACCATAATTAGGTGGGAGTTTTTCCACTGAGTCTAAAGCATATTTAGCCCTCAGGTGGTGACTAATCCCACTGAGTCTAAATTTTACATTTTCAATATGTTTACATCAATCGGTTAGAAATTTTCCTGCGAATTAAATCAAGTATCAAAAATTATCCGTCAAAAATGTTAACATATTGAAAATAGGGCAAATTAGAGTGGATGTCTTATAATTTTGTTTTGGAGCCTAATTTTATTAAATGTACAGTACGTTCCTATCACAGATTACAAATGTAAGCAAGGGAGGTCTCATATGCAGCAGTGAACGTCATAAAAGGGGTACATCTTCGCAATTTTACTCATTAGTGTCGCAGTACTGGAACAGGGCAGACCAACGAACCATCGAAGATCAGCAGCTGGCGATGACTTAAACTCTCAAAGCGCCAATGTGGATTTAGCAGCTGGTGGTGGCACGTACCATAGATGGTGCAGTGGCGACCAACCAGTGGACAGGCTGATTGCTCTGCATGCTGTTGTAGCAAGCCCTTGGCTAAGCAACCGTTGCTAGGCAGCCACTAAAATGCAGTGGTATGCTAGGCAGTCGATTGCCTAAGCCAGTGATTATTTGTTGCCAGCTAAATAACGTGCCTGAGTGTGTGTGATATTCTTTGTAGCCATCTTTATCTATAGCACAACGTGCATGGCAGAAATAACCTGCTTCGTTAAAAGACCGAGAAAGTTTCAATTCTAATGCGGAATATTTCAAATCCGTCCTTTTCAGGGCGAACAATCCAGTTTTGAGAGTTTGTTTAATTTGAATTTATGTAACAACTTACCAAATGGCAGACAGTGGTGGCTTTAACAAGTTTAGTTTGTGCGTTATTTACAAATGGCTGCCGTCGTGAAAAATTTAAACACCGGTCGTCGAATTATTAGATCGTTTCTTGATTGATTTAAATTTGAGCTGAGATTTTTGCGCTAATCTAGATGTTTTTACGAGTGTCATTTTATATACTCAAGTATTTAAAAGTTTACAAATAAATGATGAATATATTTCGCGTACATATTCATCAATCGATGTTGAATAATTGTTAGGAATGTTGCGTTCCTGCAAGTATCAAGAAACTCCCAATTACGGAGAATGTTTTAATTCTCGAACATGATATTTCCGTAAGTCCCTGCAATTGGGAACTTTATTCCATGACTATGAAATTTTCTGAGCCTAATGCTCGTTGCTGAAAGTATGTTCCGATAGACCAGGCGTAAGCAGAGGGATTAATGTCTAAATATTGGCAGTTCTAATTATAGATTACATACAGCTTCATCAAATGTCTCAGGGGCTGACTAAACTGCTTAAAACCCGTCCCGTACCCTATGATTCTTTAGGTGTTCTATCTTCGGTGTTCTTCGATCACTGACTCATGGATTCTGCTAGAATAGTTCTCAGTGATGCTGTTCGTCGAGCCTTTTTCAGATTTGCGATTTTCTCCGCCAGCGCCCTGTTGATCAATGATTTGTGAGCAAGCGAGGAGATTTGCTCATGATTTTTATTTTTCCCACTTGCAGTGCGATTCTCTCTCTGGCCGAGTCTGCAAATATAGTGTATAAAAATTAGTACTTATCAATTATTGATATAGAATAATTGTGTGATTCTCACTGTAAATAAAATTCAATTTTGTTGGGGAAATTGCCGGCTTGGGTTTATATCCGCTGATAAGTCCTTTGTAGTTGCGACCAGTGACGAACCTCTTGCACAGTTCATCAGCTCCATAAAGATGCATCGCCAAATTTTGCACAAAAGCTCCAACGTTCTTGGACAACGAATTGATGTGCTCGATTTCAGCGGTGGTTATGTTAAGATCTTCATCAGGAGTAAAAGTCTTGCAATAAAAAGTTTGGAAAAGTTGAAAACAGTCAGTACTTCAGATGTTTAATGTTTAATGAGCTATGTCTGTTTGTCTATGGTGCATGTTTATTACACTATTTATTACAAGATGAACATTTACTAACCTGTTTAGCATTTGGATCTTCCTTTGCAGATTTTGCTTCCGAAACCGCATGAACAACTAAATCTTTCAGTTGAGCGATTTCTGCATCTTTGGCATCGATCTTCTTTTTATATTTTCGGAGAGTATCTGATTGTTTACTGCACCGTTTTAATAAAAGTGCATTATGGTCATCCAAGACTTCAATTTCCGCTTCAGAATCCGAACAACTAGGGATTTTTGTATTTCCTTTTTGTATATTGGTACGTGCTGGTACTTGAGTATCCGTACATTGAGATGCAGGAGCAATATCCGCAACTTCTTCTGAGGAGTTGTCAATCTGCTCGACTTTGTCGTCCAGTTGGTGCCTTAATTGAATTTCGGTTTCGCCTGATACATTCTCGGGCACATCATTATTCATAATGGTTGGCGGATGTTCTTTTTTATTCCTGGTCGGAGCTTGGGTAGCATCATCCCGATAGTTGAGCTTGTTCCCGGTATGCCCAAAGGATTTATAAACGTTTGCTCCATCTCACTCGGAGAGTCATGCATTGCAACGTCGACAAATTCATGGCCAGTTTGGCTGTAGTTTGCCACAGCATTTTGTGAAAGAGCTGTCGACAACTGGAAAAGTGGTAAAATTAGAGAAATACTCATTCTTTCTGGTAGATTCGACAGTTTTTTTTTTTTTACTTAGTTCGTTTATTTGTAAGGCTCAGACGTGTGTGACACTTTGCGGAGCCGATATTCAATTTTGTTATTTACAATGATTTGCTTTATGGTGTTAGTAATTGGAGCACCAATTACTCGTGGCTGGCTCGAGGTTAATGGGTCACATTATCGCTTGGAAGGGACTAGGCAGGTAACTTATTGTTAATAATTGCTGCTCGTGGCTGCGGCTGCAATCAAGTCCTCGGTTCCTACAGCCCATTTCAGAAGCTAGGCGCAGCTGGTTGACCAATAGCTTGCTGGGCAGGTACAAGTAGCACGGAAACAAGAGGAAAGTATATCTGGGACACAATGGCGGGGAAATTACTAGCGTGGAGGGGAAAGGGGTGATGACATTACACATTGAGGTCAGACAAACAAAGGAATTCGTAGATCGCTTGCATGTAGGGGAGATCACGCATTCCCAAAACATCTCTTACCTCGCGGAAGGGTTGTCTACCTCGGACCACTAGGGTATTCAATAGTCGTGCTCTGGAGGCATCATTATCCGGGCAATGCCAAACTGTGTGAGCGTTGTCATCATAACCGGTTCCGCACCTACATATGTTGCTATCGACGAGGTTAATTCTGTAGAGATGTGCGTCTAGCGAGTAGTGGTTGGACATAAGTCTTGACATCACACGAATGAAACCGTGACTTACATCCAGACCTTTGAACCACGATCTCGACGAAACATTTGGAATAATGGAATGTAACCACCGCCCAAGAGAATTACTTGTCCAATCGTTTTGCCAACTTTGAAGAGAACTCTGACGTACTAATGGGAAAAATTCATCATGTGAAATTCTTCTTTCAAAAATCTCGCCTTCTTGTGCGCCCACCTTTGCTAGAGAGTCCGCCTTCTCATTGCCTGGTATTGAGCAATGTGAGGGGACCCATGCAAAGGTAATCCTAAATGATCTTTCGACCAACGCACACATCTGCTCCCTTATTGTTGAAAGAAAGTAAGATGAGTGCTTCACTGTTTTCATCGACTGGAGGGCCTCAATAGAACTGAGACTATCCAAGAAGATGAAATAATGGTCTATGGGCATATCGGAAATTATCCCCAATGCGAAATTGATTGCTGCCAGCTCAGCAACATATACGGAACAAGGTTCCTGAAGTTTCCGGAAGGCAAATAAGTATTCATTGTAAACACCGAAACCAGTGGATCCATCAATGCGTGACCCATCAGTGAAAATTCTTCTATTGCAACTGACATGTTGGTACTTTTCGATGAAAATATGGGGAATTAAAATAGGTCGAAGTTGATCTGGAACTCCTTGAATAGCCTGTTTCATGGAGAGATCATAATCAATGGAGGAACTGTGATAAGTGAAGCGTACACTAGGAGAATTGTAGCAAGGAAGACTAATATCGGATGACATATAGTTAATATAGATTCGCAAGAATCTAGACTGGGTACTCAATTCGAGCATTTCTTCGAAGTTTTCAATCACAAGGTTGTTACTGATTCCACACTTGATCAGTATTCTAGATGAGAGCTCCCAGAAGCGGTTCTGTAAGGGTTTCACTCCTGCCAGAACCTCCAGGCTCATATTATGCGTTGAATGCATACAGCCAAGAGCAATACGTAAACAACGATATTGAATGCGTTCAAATTTAATGAGGTGGCTGTTTCTTGCCGAGAGGAAACAAAAAGAGCCATATTCGAGAACTGAAAGAATAGTTGTTTTATAGAGTTTAATGAGGTCCTCCGGGTGGGCATCCCACCATGTCCCGGAAATTGATCTTAGAAAATTGATCCTTTGTTGACATTTCTGTTTCAAATACGCAATGTGAGTACTCCAAGTGCACTTTGAATCAAACATGACTCCAGGGTATTTGAAGGCTTGAGACGCAGTTGGGCTGGGAACCGCTTTCTAGTAAACACTACCAATTCGATTTTATGCGGTGAAAACTCGATCCCCAAATTTCTGGCCCAGATGGACAGATTATCTAGGGAATTTTGCAATGGTCTTTGCAAGATTTCTGCACGTGGACCTCTAAAGGAGATCACAGCATCGTCTGCAAGTTGTCTTAGCGTGCATCTATTTTCCAAGCAGTTATCAATATCTTTAACATAAAAATTATAAAGCAAGGGACTTAAACATGAGCCTTGGGGTAAGCCCATGTAGCTAATTCTGGAAGTTGTCAGTTGACCTAGATTGGAGGTCATTTGTTTTTCTAACAGTAAATTATACAAAAAGTTGTTTAAAATTCCTGGTAATCCACTACTGTGCAGACTATCTGCCAGTATATCTATGGAAACTGAATCAAATGCGCCCTTATATCCAGAAATACTGAAGCCAATTGCTCCTTGTGTGCAAAGGCCAGTTGTTTCATGTCTACGATAATCTTAAAACGCATCGGATTTCTCAAGATACAACTTAGTGCATTCGTCATCTCATCCAGGAGTACCCAACCGAATTTACGGGATACTACCCGAAATAACGGTTCTCTGGCAGAACCATTCACAATGTTGGAATTTTCAATGGCACTTCTTTCATCGAATAACTCTGCTCCGGGAAGCGATATGATTAAATTCAACCTTCTAAAAAATCTTCCTGATATCGCTAAAAGACGATTACTTAACCTGTATAACACTCTCATGGAATTAAATATAGCATGGAGGCAGGTTAAAGTAATAGCTATTCAAAAGCCTGGGAAACCAGCGTCTGATTACAATTCTTACCGTCCGATCTCTATGCTATCATGTTTAAGGAAATTGTTAGAAAAAATGATCCTATCAAGACTTGACCGTTGGGTTGAATCAAACAACCTACTATAAAATACGCAATTTGGTTTCAGAAAGAGCAAAGGAACAAACGATTGTTTAGCGTTGCTTTCATCTGATATACAACTGGCCTTTGCACACAAGGAGCAATTGGCTTCAGTATTTCTGGATATTAAGGGCGCATTTGATTCAGTTTCCATAGATATACTTGCAGATAGTCTGCACAGTAGTGGTTTGCCAGGAATTTTAAATAACTTTTTGTATAATTTACTGTCAGAAAAACAAATGACCTTCAATCTAGGTCAACTGACAACTTCCAGAATTAGCTACATGGGCTTACCCCAAGGCTCATGTTTAAGTCCCTTGCTTTATAATTTTTATGTTAAAGATATTGATAACTGCTTGGAAAATAGATGCACGCTAAGACAACTTGCAGACGATGCTGTGATCTCCTTTAGAGGTCCACGGGCGGAAATCTTGCAAAGACCATTGCAAAATTCCCTAGATAATCTGTCCATCTGGGCCAGAAATTTGGGGATCGAGTTTTCACCGCATAAAACCGAATTGGTAGTGTTTACTAGAAAGCGGTTCCCTGCCCAACTGCGTCTCAAGCTTTTGGGAAGAGACATTACCCAATCTTTGACCTTCAAATACCTTGGAGTCATGTTTGATTCAAAATGCACTTGGAGTAATCACTTTGCGTATTTAAAACAAAAATGTCAAAAAAGGATCAATTTTCTAAGATTAATATGGGGGGGGGGGGGGGGGGGCCCCCCGGGAAATCTTTATTAAATATAATAAAAAATTTTTTTTTTGTGTTTTGGGTGGGGGGGGGGGGGGGGGGGGGGGGGGGGGGGGGGGGGGGGGGGGGGGGGGGGGGGGGTGTGTGTGTGTGTGTGTGTCCAATCTAACATCCACCGGCCGGCAGTGGTATTATGGAAGAAATCTGTTTGCAATAGTGTTTTTTTTTTTTTTGACCAATGCAAGCAGCTTTAATCCGGGAGTTAGAAAATGCTAGCTCTATTGCAGATCCAGTAACCCATTTCAGAATGTCTGGAGAGTCACGCCCATTCCGAGGTTACTTTCACACGCAATAAGCCCCGCATGTAAACATGACCGTTTTCATGTGGATAACGGTAGAGTTAACATACTTCCAGGTTCAAAGTAATCAAACCTGGCGCGTATATATTGTATATAATTGTTATAACTGGTTAGGTCTCACCATCGCAGGTCCACTATAACAATCACTCTTCTGGGATTGCGTTGTTCCCTTTGTTATAGCCTCACCATCTTTGTTTGTTGAATTTTCTCCCCTTGTTTGGAGTGTTTTGTTTGGGTGTTCTCTTTTGTTTCTTCTCGTGTTCGTAGTATTACCTAAAATAATTTAAATCAAAATTATATGAGTAGTCACACCATAAATAAATTATTCAATTGGTGCTGTTTGAGTTCTAGTAATATAAATGTGGTTGTTTTAAGTGCCCACGACATTGCTTCATGTTATGGCTCATGAAGAAATGGCATTTTTTTTTTTTTTTTTACCCTGCTCTATTTATTATTAATTGTATATGAGTTAGTGTTTTTTTTTTTTTTTTTCAAATCAGTTTGTATCCTAAGCTATCTTCTTTAAGTCTTTGTCTTTAAGTCTTCTACTCCTGACTCTGACTTTTCTTCACTACCAATTATTTTATAAATATCCTCCGCCTGTTTTTTCAATTTATCTTTATCTTTCGCAATTCTACTCCATTCCTCTTCTTTTATATTTTGTAGCTTGTTTTTGTCTTCCTTTATTGAATCGCTCCATGTTTTTGCAGGCCTACCTCTTTTTTTATTGTTACACCTAATCTTTTCTGCTATTTTTAGTGGGTGGCCATCGGGTCTTCTCTGTATGTGTCCCCAATAGCCTATCCTCATTACTCGAACTTTTTTAACTGCAGTTTTACCATTTAATAAGCTTGATACTGTTCATCTCCCTTTTGGTCTCTCCCTACTATATTTCAACATTTCTTTTAGGATTTGCATTTCATATCTAGTTATTGACCTTCTATTTCTTTTTACTAAGGCTGCTGCTTTAAGGCCGTAAGTCATAGCAGGAGAGATTACTGTTTTGTACATTAATTTTGTTAGGCTCCATGGTGGTTTATATCTCTTTATAAATTCTATCATTACTTTGCTACTCCTTACAGCTAATTTACATCTATTCCTGGTTGTTTCTGGTCTGTTCAGTGTATCTGATAGATATGTTCCTAGGTATTTTATATTGTTTACCACATCGTACTCCTCTTTATCTATCATTACTGATTTTGGGATGCTTCTGTCTGACATTGGTTCTCTTATCATAACTTGGCTTTTTTTATTGTTTATCTGTAGTCCTATTTTTTCTAATTCTCTTTTAAGTATCCTAACAATAATTTCTACCTCCTTTACCGTTGGTGCTATGATTAAAATGTCATCTGCAAACACTAATATTACCGGTAGATTATCATTATGTTCTTCCAACAAATTTACTCTTGGATATTTTGTTTTTACTTTTCTTAACACATCTTAAATCATAAGTATAAATATGTATGGTGATAGTGGACATCCTTGTTTTATACCTATCATTTTGGTTATTTCCTTTGTGCGTATTCCATCCCATAATATGCATGTTTTTTCTGCATTAAGTGCTTGCATTACTCTGTTTCTAACGTGTTCTGGTACTGAAAGTGTCTGAAGCACTTTTGGGATCGAGTCTAATCTTACATTGTCAAAAGCTTTTTTTAAGTCTATCGATGCTACAATTGTTGTTTCTCCACCATTCCATCTTTCTTCTAAACATCTCCTGGCATAAAACATTTGATCGTCTGTAGACCTATTTCTAATGAACGCAGCTTGATGATAACCAGGGTCTCCTGCATACTTCCTAAGTCTCTCCATTAACCATTTTGCGTAGATTTTGTACCCTATATTACATAAACTTATCCTTCTGAAATCTTGTGTTTCTTTTGCTGCTTTACATTTTGGAACTGGTATCTGGATTGATTGTTTCCATTGATCTGGAATTTCATTTGTTTCCCACACCTTCTTTATTATTTGATACAATTCCTCTACTGTTTCTTCGTTAGAATATTTTATATATTCATTTTTTACTCCATCCTGGCCTGCTGCTTTTCCGTTCGATAGATTTCTGATTATATTGTTGATTTCTTCCTTACTTGGTCCATCCGTTATGATTTCATTATCCTTTCCTATTTCAAGTGGTTTCCCTTCAGATGTTTCTAATTCCTCTATCCATTTTTTCATCGGAATGTTTGGTTTTTTTGACTCTTTTCTAGACATAAATTGTTTTAGAAACTTATATGACTTTTTTATCCTTTCTCCTATCTCGTAGTCTTTTAATTCATAGTAAAATTTAATAATTTCTTTTTCATTGTGTTCCTTTACTTTGATTGCATAATCTTGTCTTCGTATATTTATGTTATGTCTAAACCATTGTGTTTCCATGCCCCGATCTTTCGCTTGCCTCATCTGTTTCCTTGCTTTCATCAGACTTGTCATGGCCCTTTTTCTATTTGGTGTTAAAGGACATTTTTCTTTTTCTAAGACCTTTCTTGTACTAACCGTTACTTTTTCGGTAAAAATTTCGTAGGCTTTTGTAGTATCTAAATTTTCCACCTCAACTGGCCTGTGCTTACCTAATTCTTCTAAATATTTTTTATTGTTTTCTTTATTTTTTAGTGCACTAGGCTGTAATCTTCTTTTTTGTACTTTTTGTTTTCTGACTTCATCTTTTTGCTCTGTATAAATTCCTACTTTCATAATTTTGTGATCGCTCTGAATTTCTGTCCATGCAGCCCTAATAAATTTTATCTTCACCTTCGATTCTTGTGCTACGATGACATGATCAATTTGTGATGCACTTCTTCCATTGGACCATGTGACTAACACTGACTCATCAAATCTCATTGAAATTACTATCATTTTATGGATTGCTAAAAGATTTTTCATGTATTCCCCATTTTCATTTGTATTAACATGTCCTATGAATTTACCTAGTCTCTTAATTTCCTCTTTGTCTGAATCTACTGACCCAATCTGAGAGTTGAAATCTCCTATGATGATAGCTCTATTTTTCCTGGGGTGTCCATTAATTAAAGATCCTAATTTGGCGAAAAATGAATGTGCATTTTTGTTTGGTGCATGGACATTTATTATTAGCCAGTCTTCCGATTGATCTTTGTATTCCATTATAGCTGACATAATGTTTTTATCTACATCCCTCGTGTCTCTAATCTTAGTTTTTCCCTCTTTTTTTGTAAGTATAGCTAACCCTCTCATATTATTATCGGTTCTCCTGTCCGACATCATCCAGTTATAGTGTGGTGTGTTGATTAAACTTCCCTGAACGTTTGCTTCTTGAAGAACCGCTACATCTATACCTGCATAGTTAAGTGCTTCATCTATTTCTAACCTTTTTTCTCTTTGGCAACAACCTCTAACGTTAAGTGATCCTATTTTTATTTCTTCCCTAGGGATTCTGGAATTATTTTCATTGTTCGCTTCTTTCTTTCGTTTCATATTCTGTGATGATTTGATATTATGTCCTGTGTTATTTTTCTTATTCTTTGGTTTTATTATTTCTACGCTATCAATCTGCATTGAACCATTCTTAGAGCATTGAAACAAATTTATTCTTCCTAGTAGTTCGGTTTCTGACGTGCGTTTAGGGTTGTACCTATTTTCAGATTTTCCCTCTCTATAAATGATTACCTCTTTTCTAAAAAAATCTGCAATAAACTTCCATGTTTCTTCTTTTGGCTTATTTAGATTTGCCCTAACTGTTTCATTTGAGAATGTGTTAATATCTTCCAATAATGCTTTCGGTAGTTCTTCAAATATATCTAAGTTTGGAGAGATTCCACTTAACTGATGGCTTACTGACCATAAATAGCTTTCCTCACCTACAATAATTTCTCTTACTTTTATTCTATGGTTTTCGGCGTTAACCTATCTATCTCTGTTGGTAATGTTTTGTTTCTCAATATCTACATCTTGATCCTTGTTGTTCTGTACCGCTTTGTTTGTCTCCTCAGATTTTGTTGTTCCGTCATTTTTCTCTGCTTGGCAATTAATTTCCTTATTCTTTTGACTCCCTTTTACCTGCTTATAATTTTCTCCTTTTTCTACACTATCATAATGATTGATCCCATTATAATAAATCTCAACTGTCCTGTCTGCTCCATTTTCATATACTAGTTCTAGCGGTTGATAGTGAGGATTGTAGACTCGGATGTTTACTCTCAATAGCTCCTTCATTGCCATGAGCGCCTCTCCTCCAGCCCATGTTCCCGCCTTTTCCAGGTTTTCCAAGTGCCGTTTGATTATATCGTCCAGTTGTCGATCATTTAGGTTGTCGAGAGTTTCAGTTGATGTCACGATGATCTCGGATAAAACTAAGTCTCTCATCTCCGTTAAATTGTCTCTCAAATATTTGACGGTTTCCATCCGTAGCTGCATCGCTTCATTATAGAATTGCGTATCGAAGATTTTTCGACCGGATAGCTGTTGTACTATCGCATAAAATAGACAGTTACCATCGCCTGGCACATTAATTACCTTTATTTGGCAGTTCTTCATCTCCATTTGTTTGGCTGTTTCCATTGTTTTCACTTTATACTCGTTTTTTTTCACTGCACTGTGAGTCAGTATAAACTTTGAAAACTTTTTTTTTTCAGTATTTTTCACAGAACTTTATTTTAGCACTCTTTGCACTATTTAATCACTAAAGCTGCAATTTCCACCTTGACACTTGTTATTTTCACTTACAGCTCTTTTATTAACCACTGCACTTGACAGACGATCGCGGTGTTATGAGGTCTTGAGTGCTTGAAGGAATAGGGAACCGATGTCTTTTTTCGTTTCGTACATAATTCCACCCAATCCACCTGATGTCAGGGAAAATTCATCTGATATCGACCATACTGTCTACATGTCCCCGCTGTTTGGCTAAATATTTTTTTTTTTTTGTTTTTTTTTTCATCCGTGATTGATTCGCGCCTGGAATAACCCATAATTCGCGCTTTCCTCTTTTTTCCACGATTGCTAAAATTTTTTGTACATAGTTGCCAGTATGCTGAATGCTAAATGTAATTGTTACTGTCCTTTATTATATTGGTTCCTTAAATTGTCGTTATTTGATATTTAATGTATTGTAGTTATGTTTTTTGTAATTTTCCCTGTTATATTTTTCTTACATTTTAATATTATACAAATTTTTGAGGAGACAAAAAGACCATATTATTTTGTATTTCTATATACATCAAAAGAAAACAATCAGAATATCTGACACCACTGCCCAAATGGAATGTGATGCAAGATACTATTCCAGTAGTATGTCCCCCCACGCAACGAACTTCCATCTCTTCGAACTCAGTGATAGACGAAAAGGCGCAATCCACATCAGTGGAGAAAAAAAATGAATGGAAAAGCTCACCAACGCTATAGCGCAGTGTACCACGTCTTTCATATACAACCTGACTCCGTCTCTTTTTTTTTTTTTTCCCATAGGAATTTGCTTTTTTTGTTCGTCCCGTCGCGCTGGCATACGCACCTATACACACATTTGTTGCTGTCTTGCTTAGTCCCCTTGATAATTCCTAGAATGCTGCACAAGTTATATCGAGAGAGGCTCTTCATGGACAATATCAATTCCCCTATCATGTCCCTTAGTCGAAGCAGATCCGCCAGATCGTCCAAATGTCCAGTCGACGTTTAGCTTACGCCATTCAATTCCGACATGACCTTTGCCATGATTTTACCTCGAAAATGTAAAAGAAGCGCAACACTGAACTGTCTTATGTCAGTGAGTTCCGCATACTCATGTTCACGCTCAAAACAAAACAGCCCCATCCATACCGCCTCCCCATTCCCTCCCACGGAGAAACCACACAAACCTCGCTGACTGTGGAACAACTCATAAATAGAGTTGTTGCATCCTCAACGGAAATCGAGCAAGTCCTGCGCGAGGAAAACGGGGCAGCAATATAAATGAGCGAGTGGCTGCTTTGATCGTGTTGGCTAAAACAATAATTTCTGGGTACTCGGGTAAAACTCTAACGCAAACCTGTCAAAACCCTCAGCACTCCAACGAAAAGTTGCGTCACAACTATTCTGGGAAAAGTTATGCCTTGTGTTTTTTTAAATCTTTATTTTACGTCGGCCTATTTCCTCACATGGTGACAATCACCGACGCCAGGAAGACGACTCCACAACCTGGACCCTACCTAACGACTCATGAATATGAACCGGGACCAACGGCTTTACTTCCCTTCCGAAGGAAGACGTGACCAGATTTTTTCGCCTCAGAAAAACCACCGACGTCGACTGGGATTGAACCCAGACCCACTGGGGTGCCAAGTAGCAGTCACGCTTTACCACTACACCACCGACGCCGGCTTATGCCTTGTGTTGGTGGCCCTAGTTTACACGAAAATGATAAGGGTTTAAAGACTCCAGCGCTGCATCCAATCTCCCCGTACCGTTTACCAAATCAGACACTTCTGTCCGAAAGAGTACTCGAGATTTACTTGACTCAAGCCGACCCCGCATTTTTATTACTCGATATTAAGTAATATTTTATCCGACTAGTCGGACTGCTCACCTGTCATTCAAAATCATTTCGCCAGGAAATATTAAGAGATAAAAATAAAATGTATCAATATGATTAACGGATGGAATCATGTCGGCCCTCTACAAAATACTAATTATATGGCGTAGAAAGAGGGGTCCATTTAACCACTACTCAATTACAGTGTGAAGAAAAGAGGGGGCAATACTAGAGCTATTTGACGTTTACCCGTCGTTAACTACCGAGGCAACAAGAGTTTCCTCGTTCTTTCAGCTATCTATTCTCTCTTTCTTGCTCTAGCTTCTATTTAGACAAGTGTGTTTCACAAGGAAGGCATAAGGTTTAATGGTTTACTGTCCGTCATATTCCAATTGGAATTGATAACTGGAAATTCCTAATGTTGCTGTTTGTGGATTTCTTTTTTGATTCCGTCTAATCAATATTTTAAAGTAATAAAATTCTTACCTGTGATCCTACAATAGTATGCCTCTTCTAGGGTGAATTTTCTGACTTACCTCAGACCTCTTACCTCCTACCGTACGGGGCTACACTCTCTATATCTGTTCAGCTTGCTGGCAAGTGGGATGTTGTGGATAAAACGAATCCGTTCGATTCGCTTTGGATCCGCTAGTCGTTGTTGATCACTTTTCCGGCATCCGCATTTACGTTCATCTTCGTCATCTAGCAGACTCAATATAGCAGTCGGATTCCCGATATCATAATTTACTAGCAGTAACTCCTTTTGACTGCATATTAGCGCTCTACTCAGCCAACCTAAACATATCACTTGCACACATCTTCCTTTCCTGATTTGTAGGTTAGCTTTTCGCTCTTGAGCAATTTTAATAAAAAACACCTCAATTATCATTGCCAAATTAGATTCTTCACTTGCTTCTGATGAACTGGCACTTGCTTCACAAAACAAAACCATTTTTAAAATATATTCTATTAATGTTATTCACCAAAACTCGATTTCCTTTTGATCCGTAATTTTCACTTTTTCCACAATTGGCAGGGGTGCCAGATCTATTCTTTCAGTTCTCGAATATGGCTCTTTTTGTTTCCTCTCGGCAATAAATAGCCACCTCATCAAATTGGAACGCATTCAATATCGTTGTCTACGTATTGCCCTTGGCTGTATGCATTCAACGCATAATATGAGCCTGGAGGTTCTGGCAGGAGTAAAACCCTTACAGTACCGCTTCTGGGAGCTCTCATCTAGAATACTGATCAAGTGTGGAATCAGTAACAACCTTGTGATTGAAAACTTCGAAGAAATGCTCGAATTGAGTACCCAGTCAAGATTCTTACGAATCTATATTAACTATATGTCATCCGATATTAGTCTTCCTTGCTACAATTCTCCTAGTGTACGCTTCACTTATCACAGTTCCTCCATTGATTATGATCTCTCCATGAAACAGGCTATTCAAGGAGTTCCAGATCAACTTCGACCTATTTTAATTCCCCATATTTTCATCGAAAAGTACCAACATGTCAGTTGCAATAGAAGAATTTTCACTGATGGGTCACGCATTGATGGATCCACTGGTTTCGGTGTTTACAATGAATACTTATTTGCCTTCCGGAAACTTCAGGAACCTTGTTCCGTATATGTTGCTGAGCTGGCAGCAATCAATTTCGCATTGGGGATAATTTCCGATATGCCCATAGACCATTATTTCATCTTCTCGGATAGTCTCAGTTCTATTGAGGCCCTCCAGTCGATGAAAACAGTTAAGCACTCATCTTACTTTCTTTCAAAAATAAGGGAGCAGATGTGTGCGTTGGTCGAAAGATTATTTAGAATTACCTTTGCATGGGTCCCCTCACATTGCTCAATACCAGGCAATGAGAAGGCGGACTCTCTAGCAAAGGTGGGCGCACAAGAAGGCGAGATTTTTGAAAGAAGAATTTCACATGATGAATTTTTCCCATTAGTACGTCAGAGTTCTCTTCAAAGTTGGCAAAACGATTGGACAAGTAATTCTCTTGGGCGGTGGTTACATTCCATTATTCCAAATGTTTCGTCGAGATCGTGGTTCAAAGGTCTGGATGTAAGTCGCGGTTTCATTCGTGTGATGTCAAGACTTATGTCCAACCACTACTCGCTAGACGCACATCTCTACAGAATGAACCTCGTCGATAGCAACATGTGTAGGTGCGGAACCGGTTATGATGACATCGATCACGCAGTTTGGCATTGCCCGGGTAATGATGCCTCCAGAGCACGACTATTGGATACCCTTGTGGCCCGAGGTAGACAACCCTTCCGCGAAGTAAGAGATGTTTTGGGAATGCGTGATCTTCCCTACATGCAAGCGATCTACGAATTCCTTTGTTTGTCTGATCTAAGAGTGTAATGTCATCACCCCCTCCCTTTCACTCTTGTAAATTCCCTGCCATTGTGTCCCAGTTATATTATCCTTTTGTTTCCGTGCTACTTGTACCTGCCCAGCAAGCTGTGGTCACCCATCTGCAGCTTAGTTCCTGTAAGGGACTACAGAGACCGAGGATTTGGAAGATGTCGCAACCATGAGCAGCAACAAATACCTGAAATAAGTTACCTGCCTAGCCCCTTCCAAACAATAATGTGACCCATTAACCTCGAGCTAGCCACGAGTAATTGGCACCCCTCTTTACTAAAATCGAAATAGAAAACTTGTTAATTACAATATTGAATATCGGCTCCGCAAAGTGTTACACACGCCTGAGCCTAATAAATAAACGAACTGATTAAAAAAAAAAATCCCATCCAGGGGTGGCGGGTCTTCTTTTGAGGGATGCACTTGGCACACGTCGTTTCTGAGCTTCTAATGCAGTTTTGTACATCAGTTCGGAAAGGAAACGATACTCTTCTAATGGTGGAAGAGGATTGGTAGAGTCAATACCAAGGGTTACCGCCGATGCAAAATGTTGCCAATCGATATGCCTCGTGAGGTCATAAGGAACATGGATTGACTGGTCTGTTGTTTGAAAACTATTTGTGATTGAGATAATTATTGGTAAGTGATCACTAAAGGGTGTCCACGATGAAATTGCCACACTATGAAATTGCTCTAACTTTTTAACCGTTAAGTAGAATTTAATGAAAATTTGGGTGGATTTAGTTCATAGTGCATTATTTACATCCTGCAAGTTTTAAAGTCCTGTGATCAAAACTCGCGGAAATGGAGTCGAAAGAACAGCTCGTGCGTGATAAAATCTTGCGCATTCATCACGAGAACAAGGATCTCTCGCATCGTTCCATCGCTAAAACGTTGGGAATCGCGAATTCCACGGTGTCGCGAGTGATTAAGCGGTTCGAGAAACGGTTGACCACCGATCGGAAGCCCAGAAGTGAAGGAAAAAGTATTCCGTACAACACCAAAAATCACAACCGCGTAGTTGGGGCCTTCAACCGAAATCCGAACGCCTCCGTTCGGGATGTGGCTAAGAAGCTGCACCTAAGCCGAAGTTTTGTCCAGAAGGCCAAAACTAAGGCTGGGCTTCGAACGTTCAAGGTACAAAAGGCCCCTAATCGTGACGAGAAGCAGAACAAGTCCGCCAAAACCCGTGCCAGGAAGTTGTACCTCAACATGCTGACGAAAGTTGAATGCTGCATCATGGACGACGAAACATATGTGAAGGCCGACTTCAAACAGATCCCCGGCAACCTGTTTTTCACGGCCAAGGATAAGTTCAGCGTTCCGGAGCATGTCCGCACTCAGAAGATGTCCAAATTTGCGAAGAAATTCCTGGTTTGGCAAGCCATCTGCACGTGCGGGAAGCGAGTGCACCTTTCGTGACCCAGGACACGATGAACGGACAGGTGTACATAAAAGAGTGCCTCCAGAAGCGACTGCTTCCTCTCCTGAAGGCCCACAACGTCCCAACAATCTTCTGGCCGGATTTTGCCTCATGCCACTACTCCAAGGACGTGCTGAAGTGGTATGCGGACAATAAGATCAATTTCGTGCCGAAAATGTTCAACCCTCCCAACACTCGGAGCTCCGCCCCATCGAGAAGTACTGGGCGATTATGAAGCAGCACCTTCTTAAACGACCTAAGGTAGTGAAGACAGTCGAGGAACTGAAGAAAGTATGGGTTTACATGCAAAAAACGGTGTATTCACAGGTTGTGCAGAATCTTATGGCCGGGGTTAAGGCCAAGGTGCAGGCATTTGCGTATGGACTGTAAATAAAATACGAGTAAAATGGTAAAATGAAGTTTAATAGTTATTTCTCAATCCCTGAAAATTTGATGGCAATCGGATGAAAACTCGAATTTTGCGAATCAATTTTGTGTGTGGCAATTTCATCGTGGACACCCTTTACCATGGGGATCATTGATTACCTTTCACAGACAATCTAATGATAGGGAATTAAAAAAAAAAAAAATGTAAGGGGCTCCCGGGGGGGGGGGAAAGGAAAAGGGGGAAAAAAGAAAAAAAAACCCCGTGGTGGTGGTGTGTTGCCCAAGAGGGGGGGGGGGGGGGAAAAAAAAAAGGGGGGGGGGGAAAAATTAAAGTAAAAAGGGGGGGGGGGGTGGGGGGGGGGGGGAAAGCTATGCAAAGATCTCTATTCTTTACATTTATTTGACAAGCGACGATTTCAATGCCTGAGATTATTGGGAGTGAGAATTTATAGAAGGGGTAGCACTTTTTGATCCCCAAAAGTACGCCACCATGTGAATCATCTCGATCCAGGCGAATAATGTTAAAATCGTGGAAGTATAATTCATCTTCAGAAGAAAGCCATGTTTCACAGAGAGCAAATATATCACAATCAGAATTGTGAATCAAATACTTGAACGAGTCTTATTTAGGTATTAGACTGGGACAGTTCCATTGTAATACGATGATCATATCTTGATCCTCACTCGACGAATTATTCATCGAAAGATATGAATTCACCAATAAGGGCCCATGATACAGTCAATTGCTTGAAGTAGTTTCCAACTATAGGAATAAGCAGGTCAATAATTCCTCGGAGCGGTGAAGCATCCGAAAGGCCAAGAGCATTTAAAATGTTATCCACAATGTCCCTAAAATTAATCTTACCTCGCTTGGACGGGATATTCTTAGAATTGCGAGAAGACGTAGTTTTTGGTTTTGGCAACCTCTTACGGTTACTGTCATTAGATAGCGGCAAGTTGGTATAGCTACAGCTAGGAACGGATGCATCAGCTATTACCGGTTTATTCGGTTTTTTTAATGGACCCCCGCTACCTCCATTTTTTTTGCAAGCTTTTGAGAGTGGGTTTAATTAGTTTCCGGCGCACACCCGGGAAACTAGTGGGCTTCCTTTTACCGGGGGCGTGTACCTCCGGAAATTCACTCTCATCGGCTACGTCAGAGTCCAGTTCGTCGGAAGACAAAATCAAAAAAGGATTTTCATTTTGAGCGGCTGATACAGACGATGCAGACGCTCCGTTTTGTGACTTTAACATTTCTGCATACGTCTGCTTGGAGCGTTCTTGTATGTAACGTCTCACATTACCAGTGCGCTTATTGTACACGGGGCAGTTCTGCAGATCGTGGAGAGGCTCTCTGCCACAGTAAGCACACTTTGTTGCTTCCAGTTGGCAAGCATCCTCTAGATGCCTTTGGCCGCATTTGCCACAACGGGGCATGTTGTCGCAAAGAGTAGCCGTATGACCCAACTGTTTGCACTTGGTACAATTAAATACCCTTGGTACAAAAAGGCGCACTGGGAAAAAAACTTTATCAATTTCAACAAATTTTGGGAGAATTGATCCGGCGAAGGTCACTTGTAACGAGTCCGATGGTGAATACGTCTTTTTTCCATCTACCATTGATCCTGCATGCAACTGTTTGCATTCCAGGATTTCAATGGTAGACGAAGCTGAATTTGGAAGTCGCCCCTTACCTTCCATAACGTCTTCACGAGTCAGGCTCGCTGCAGAAACCACACCGTCTATCTCCACATCTCGAGATGGGATGTAGACGTAGTACTCGGCATTATAACCTTCGTCACTAGCAATTTCATTTGCAATTTTATACGTAGGTGCAGTGACACGCAGTTTGTTTCGGTTGACCTGATGAAATTCGGTCCCCGGATAACGGCGCGTCAAATTTCTTTTAATGCCCTAAAAGTCTAGGGCTTTCACTTTCTGCCGGAAGTAGACAACCCAAGGAGAGGCAGAAGATGGCTGATAACAGCGCGCCCTAAAAACATCTTTGGGAGGAAAGTCGCCCCCCTTAGAAACATCCATGCAAAATTAAATTGAATTAAAAAAAAATTGAATGAAAAAAAAAATTCATAGAAAATCAGATTTTTTTTTGAGCCCCCCTACAGACAACGATTTTACTATATGGGAGAAAAATACACAATCCAGTAGCAGACGAGTGGAAACAAAAACGAGAATGTGCTACTTTCCCGTCGCTGCTGTTGTGTTGGCTATTGTCTTTACCGATGTGGCTTCGTCTGCTGTTGCTTAGCGACAAAGCACCGGTTGCAGACCGGCTGTGGATAGGGCGATGACCGTCACTGCTGCGATTGTGCTGATGGTGATGGTGGGTACCGGCTGGTAGCTGGACAGAACATCCGTCGGACTCGGCCGGGAATGTCTGCTTCCCTTAAGGAACGCTCGGCTTGGTTTCGGTGGTTGAAAATAATCCACTATTTTTCCAATTAACTACCGCGTGGTTCGATGCGGGTTGATAAAAAAAAACGTAATGCGGAGTGCAAAACAAACTCGACCGAAGCAGTTCAGCGTTCGATGCGGAATGAGATTCGACAGTTGATTGAAGTTAAGTTATGCGATTGAGTAGATTAGCATCAAAAACAAAGAATTGAGATTGAAAACTCGATTCAATACTAATACTACACAATCGACAATAACTATACTGATGATTGAAGATTGGAAACTATCTTGATCTTACCATTGATTGTAAGTAGGTTTGATTTTCTTCGGACGCTTTTTGTCGATTAGCTTGCTCCTGACGGGTACACACACGTTTACTTTTTGGAGCACATACTAGTGAAGAAATACAAGCATTTTTTTAGTGTAATATTTTACTAAGTTATTATTTTAGCTTACCATTGACTCCACTTGCATTCTGTTTTGAATTTTTACGAGTTTTCGTAGGCATTTCGTAAAACGTTTCGTAATGCAGCAGTTCAATATGGCGACTCTTTAAGCAATATTCTCGTGATCGGCTGTTCCGTATTTAATATAACAGGTGTGGCAATGTCATCTATCAATTCTATGGAACGGCAAGTATGACGTCACACAACTTATTATGCTGGCATGGAGAATATTTTCGTTTGGGTTTACCCAAATATGCATGATATTTACTCAAAATGCAGAAACCCAGCTGAACATCATCTAAATTGAGCAATTGTTTTGGAACTCACACCTGCGTAAAAATACTCCGTGGCAAAGGACACTCTATTTGAAAATACCCGCGTTCAAATCAGTTGATGCTAACGTAACACGCGCGGTAGCACGGCGTTTAAAATAAATGAGATAAAAATTCGCATATTTGGGCAAATCTGAACTACTGTGAAAAAACACGATATGAGCCTGTGCACGCTGCTATAAATCTTTTGTCTTTTTGACTTTTACTGTGAGCCGTGTTTTGGTGTTGTCTCACTCACTCTCACAGGACGCTTGAAAACATTGCTCACAGTAAAAGTCAAATTTTGTATAGCGTGCACAGGCTCATTTTGCCTAGCATTTTGCCTAACCTATGGTGAACAACATTGCAAACTATAATCTCTTGCTAAACATTTCAAAAGGGTATGTGTGCAAAACGTAAACGGCTTTCAACGTTTATTGCTCCGGAAATACAACACCGGTGCAATCTTCCTATATCAACTGATAGAGAAACTGTTGCTCTATTAGACGGTGTAGGAAGGTTGCTTCGGTGTTTTATGATTCCTGCGAAATCGGCTTTGATAGCCATTGTTTACATTTTCCACATAAGCTTTTTTCTAATGTTCATCTAGATCTGTCAACTGTTTTAAAATAACGGGGATGTGCCAAATGTTTTAATGTTTTCAACAGTCGTGGATCTGTCAAACATTTGCTTAAGACCGTATTCATCAATTGTGACATCGACATCAAAGCAGCATCGAGTGTATAATCGGGATTAAATCTGAGCATAATTCCGGTTGGACCAATTTTTAAAAGTCAAATAATTCTGAGATTCCGCATTCTGGTGATTTTTAGATTTATTTTTATATTACGAACTAAGCTTTGAAAAACATGAGAAATCCACGAAACAACAGATTATATTTTATCAATAAATCAATTCCATATGCTCGTCGATCAAAAGTTAGTAGAATATACATATGTGGATATTAAAACGATGCAAACAAAGCCATTAATCACAGAACAGAATGACAACTTAGAACGATTCAATGACGCGAAAAGTGAAAAAAATTGTTGTTGAAAAGGTATCTCGATTTTATTTGTTTCTACTCATTCTATTTTAATAGTGTTGAACAAACGTCAAATCAACTGGTTTAAGCGGTGTATTTGTTGCTGCCATATTATCATCACAGTATGCTCCGGTTCCTTTAAAAAAAATATTTGAAAACGAGTTTAGTTCATGATACTGGAGGATGAAGTAAAACGATACTGAATTTATTTATTCTATTTGAAATCAATGGCCCTTCGATTCAGACAAACCAATATATTGTTTACATAAGTGAACTTTATGCCTGAGTTTGATCTCAAAATGCACTTTTAACATCCTATATTGAAATAAAGACATATCGAATAAAGCAAATTTGAAACTACTTTTCGATTCACT
This sequence comes from Aedes koreicus, assembly GCA_024533555.2. NCBI lineage: Eukaryota > Metazoa > Arthropoda > Insecta > Diptera > Culicidae > Aedes > Aedes koreicus. The sequence goes on from JAHHFK020004705.1 coordinate 89,463, forward strand.
CCTTGGATACCCTATACACATCACTTCAAAAGCTATTTTTTTATCTGAATGTCAACATATACCATTCGACTCGGCTAGTCAAGTTAGCAAATTGTCTTTGTGCATGTGTGTGCCTTTGCGTGTATGTGTGCGTGTGCCTTTGCGTGTATGTGTGTGTGTTTGTATTTTATTCTACAAAGTATGGCGGGTTTCTCAGCAACCACTGAATCAAATTGGCTGAAGCGAATTCCAGACAGCAGGTTTTGTGGTCCCGTTGAACTCTTTGAAATTAAGTTTCAAATATATATATATACCAAGTAAAAAAGGATTTTTTATATTTAATATTATAATTTGACTTATGATATAAATTGTATAATTTATTGATAATAGTTAAATCAATTTTACTATCACAACATCTAAAATTTTACGTTTTCAATGTTTACACTAGCATATTATATTATTTTTTTGCAATTATAAGTAATTATGGAACAATGTTTTATTACACTAGTCGGCAAAATCGGAACTTTTTTCGCTCCCGTCGGCATTTCTGGTTGGATTTTATAGATTTTGCTACGCTGAATCCAAATATGGGCTCAGAAATGCTGTAGCACGTCCAGTTTTTGAGAAAAATGTGATTTAAACTCACAAAAACACGTACTTCCGTAGTAATATCACAGAGAACAGACGTTCATCTTCGGTCTGCTACTTGTGTAAAACTTTAAACCGACATTTCAAATGTATGTCGTTATGCTCCTGGTAGGCGGCGCTGCGGTTGTACGATAACTGTCATGTAAATGTATATCAATAAAAAGCCTAGCACATAACCTGAAAAGTTTTGTTTGTTTTTCTCTGAACTTGCTTTTTATACCGGCTGCCCTTTTTTATTTTTTCCCCTTTTTTTTAAGATGAGGTTTGTGGGTATTTATTTTTTTTTTTTGTGGTTATTTTGTTCTACCTAACCAACAACAAAATTGTGGGTCCTCTCTTTGGGAGGGTGGGGTTTGTTTTTATGAAAAAAACCCCCTCTATTCCTTCCCTTGCGCTGAACTGGCCGGCTTGACGTGCCGCAAGGGCTCAGTAGGGATCAAGACCCGAAGCTAAGAGTCAGTTCCATTGTGGTTATATCACATTTATTAGCAGAGCAGCACATCGAAATTTTAGGTTCATTATTCTTTATATGCTATACAATTTCAGATCATCCATGGATATCCAAAGTTTTGTAAAATAATTTAAAAAAAAAAAAAAAATTTCTGGTGGCCATGATACATTATCTAAGCTTTCAGGTTCATGGTGGATGTGCGGGTCCGTATACAATTGCAGCAGGACCACAATCTGCAGACACGTAAATACAAATATTGTTTTATATTATAACATCCATTCACTACATTTTGTATGCTTTTTTATAAGTCATTTTCAGCTTCGCATTTATGCATCCTTGTCAGTTATAGCTCATCTAACCTACGTTATGTATTTGAAAAGATAGGAAGGTTTTTAATGTTTTTTTGTAGAAAGGATCATATTCGAAAAATTCTACTTAAAAAAGCACTTTCCTTCTTCATCAGAAAAATATATTAATTCAAAACCTAACAGTTTACAGTCATTCATTTCCTATTTCACAGACATGAGGAATCATTTATGGGTGTACAAGAGCTATAGAAAAATTCAATTTCCTAATTTTTTATTTTAGTTTTATTAAGATTCAGTTTTTAGATTCATACTCATCTGAAATTTATTTCGCCTTATTATTAGCTGTCATAAGTTTTTCAAATATGATTATGATATTAATACACATCTAATTTTTATTTTCAGTAACATACCAGTAGATGTCATATATATCTTGTACCTACGCTTATTATGTTCTCTGACTATTATTGTGAAAACAAATTCTAATCTTAGTAGATCTTATTTCAATAGAAACTGCAACAGTGGAAGTCTTTCGATGAGTGGATGTTCAGCTTAGTTACGGATATATGATTTCTACTATAGTTTACTGGCCTGCTGGTATTATTATTTTATATTATAACGTCAGTTTATTATTTTATGTTATGATATTAAATGATGTGACATAATTGCATTCACATTCATTTCATTAAAATCGCTATTTCCGATGAGACTCACTACATAAATTATTGCAAGGAAACGGAACAGCACATCGAAATTTTAGGTTTACTATTCTATTGCTATATAATTTCAGATTATCCATGGATATCCCAAGTTTGATGAGATAATTTTAAATCAATTTTTTTTCTCGCAGCTACATTGTCTAAAATTTCAGGTCCACAAATGGAATTGTTATTTTCATTCTTATATTCATTCACTATATTATTTGTCATTATAATATTCATTCGCTATATTTATTAAAATTATAATATTAATTCACTATATTGTATACATTACTATATGACATTAAATATATATTGGGAAGGGAGGGAGCATCAGGGTATCACTCAAGCTGGAATTGGACAATGGAGTGGTATGACAACCGACGTCTAGGAGGGAACAAACAGTATCATTTTCTTTATCCTACCGATTCGATTGTGGTGCTGTGAATTCTACTCCAACAATTTCAGTGAGAGTGACGCGCCCTTCTTAACAAGCCATCCCGTAGAAAGCTTAATGAGTATTGCGAATTGGGTTATTCGATTTGTTGGATCGTATCGTTGGAAGGAGATTCTTATGTTCCCGCGGGTTTCGCGTAAGTGTCTCTGCTTACGGGTCCGCCCCACCGTTTTTGGCCCTTCATACAGCGTTACTGTGAATGCAAACCGGTAACTCAATTTGATCTTGCTATTAAGTGGAGCTGCATACATGACAAGGTCTTAGAAGGGATGGTGGCTACCTTACATACATACATACATACATACATACATAAACCTCCCTGAATCCATTCGTGTACACAGATTTTTCGCAACACGTAAAAAATAAACCGGGTTTTCATTCACAAAAATAAAAATTTAAAAAAAAATAAATATTTTATTTTGAGAAAAAATAAATTTGCGCGCCGCCCTGTGGGTGGGGGGGGGGGTTTTTAAAAAATAAACCACCTTGAATCCATTGGTGAAAAAATATTTTTAGTAACAAGTAATATTGATGAAATAAAGTGGGTTTTCAATAAAAAAAATAATTTTTTATAAAAAAAAAAATTTTTTTTTTTTTAGAAAAAATATTTTTCCGCGCGGTTGGTTGGTTGGGGGGTGGGGTTTTGAAAAAACACACCTCGATCCATATTTTTGTTATAATTTTTTTTGAATAATAAAAAAAATAAAAAAAAAAAAGGGGAATTTATTACATAAAATTTATTTTTTTAATTAATATAAATTTTTTTTTTTTTTAAATTATTTCCACCCTTTGAATGTTGGGCTAGGATTTTATGAAATGGACCTCCCTGAATTCATTCGTGAACGCGGATTTTTTGTAACACGTAAGGTTGATGTAAAAACCGGGTTTTCATTAACAAAATTACGAGTTTTCATGAAAATCAAGACCCGTCCATTAATTACGTCGTTCAAAAATACAGATTTTTAACCCCCTCCTTTCTTTATCACATTTTTTGTATGGATATTTGAAATTTTTTGTATGCATCGTCACTTTTTAAACCCCCCTCCCCCCACCTCCCTCTCAAAGAATAACGTAATTTATGAACGATCCCTTTAGCTGTGCCTCTTTGAGTATATTGAGTATATTGATGTTGCTTCTTACAGCAGTTTGGGAACTGAAGACCTTCAAAGTTCATTCATTAATTCAAAAGTCAGCTGCACAGAGCCCTTCAGAAACGCCTCATTAAGTACTCTATTCAGCAGTGCCGTATTTTTAAGGATAGGAGTTAGCAAGACAGCATTAAAACACGCAAACACTCAAAAAACAAAAGAATAGACAGAGACAAAAGACTCTGTGTTAGTCACTATTGCTCGAGAGAATAAGGAAAAGATATGTTAAAAAAGAAAGCAAGAATCCTCAAGCACGTAGCTTAATGCGGCATTTTATAGAGCTTTTTGACGTTTAATTTGCGCACATCACTGCAAGATTTGAATCGAAGCAGTGCGAGTGAGAAGTCAACGAAGTTGTGGGAAACCAAACCGTGCATTAATCCCCGCATGTTAGACAAAGAAAGACGATTAAATGTCGAAAAGGTCTATTGGCGTATTTGCGGCACAAAATTTGTGTCATTATTGCTGTCTTGCTTTGGCGTCAATTAATGCTCATGTTGACTCTCTTCAGCCTTGCACAATCATTTTTTATTCATTCAAAGCTAGCTATTTGAGTGTTACGGACGCGTTTTTTTTTATTTTTGTAAAAATGTCGCGAATTTGTCTGAACGATCCGCAAAAATTTTGTTGCATTTGTGGAGACGTGATATTGAAGGAACAGAGAAAGGGGTTTACACCTTTGTTGGAGACAGCATATCAGCTGTATTTTGACAAGGAGCTTCCAAATCGTGAGTTTCCGTGGGTTCCAACATACTCCTGTTGCTCATGCTACCGAACATTGCTTGGTTGGATGAAAGGTACGCACAAAGGCTTACCTTTTGCCAAACCTATGGTGTGGACTAATCCAACCAATCACATGAGCGACTGTTACTTTTGTTTGACAAAAATTCATGGATTTTCCAAAGCTTTGAAGCATAAAATCGAATACCCATCAAGGCCAACATTGCACTCCGAAGCAATGCCAGTTCCAATATCTCCAAATATTCCTGGACGTGCTGATGAGTTGGATTCGGAACCAGGCGAATCTGAGAAAAGCTTTCAGGATGATCCAGATTTTTTACCTTCGGAGTCTGAGGAACCGCATGTTATAACCCAAGAGGAGCTGAACGATTTGATTCGAGATTTGGTGCAACCCAAGACCAAAGCGCAGCTGCTAGCTTCAAGGCTAAAGCAGTGGAATGCCCTGGAAAAAGATGTAAAGGTGTCATCTTATAGGAAGAGACATTCAGATAACATTAAATATTTTTCGATGGACGGTGATCTTGTCTTTTGCAACAACATCGAAGGTTTAATGGAAGAGCTACAGTTAGAGTATCACGCAACTGACTGGAGGCTCTTCATCGACGCTTCAAGCAAAAGCTTGAAGGCAGTGTTACTGCACAATGGAAATAAGTATTCTTCAGTGCCAGTTGCATTTGCAGCTCACATGAAGGAAACTTATGAGAACATAAAAACACTTTTGGAAAAGATCAAATATTCGGGGCTTCAAGGAGGCTACACAAAGCATTGTTGTTTCCTCTGTGAATGGGACAGTCGTGCGAGGGATAAACATTACCACCAGCAGCATTGGCCAGCACGTACCGAGATGGTACCTGGGAAGAAAAATGTGTCAAATCTGCCTCTTGTCGACAGGGACAAAATTTTACTACCTCCGCTACATATTAAGCTTGGGTTGATCAAAAATTTTGTCAAAAAGCTGGATATTCAAGGAGAACCATATTGTTTTTTGAGGAAAAAGTTTCCGAGATTGAGCGAAACCAGGGTGAAAGAAGGAGTATTTGTTGGCCCTCAAATTTGGAAACTCCTTAAAGACGACAATTTTCAGCAAACTCTTAACGCGACAGAGTTACGAGCATGGAATGCGTTCCAAAAGGTTTGTGGTCACTTTTTGGGAAATGAAAAGTCTCCGGATTATGTACACATCGTTCAAGAGCTGGTTGATTCGTATGCTGCACTGGGATGTAATATGTCACTTAAATTGCACTTTTTGCATTCTCATCTGGACTTCTTCCCAGAGAATATGGGAGCCGTCTCAGATGAACAGCGGACTACTGCTGGATGCTACAGAGGCAAACACCTTTGGAGAACTATAAAAGGAAAAAGAAAACAAAGTGAATTTAAGTTGAAAAATATAGAGAAAATTTCAACTAAATGACTGACTGACTGACTGACTGACTGACTGACTGACTGACTGACTGACTGACTGACTGACTGACTGACTGACTGACTGACTGACTGACTGACTGACTGACTGACTGACTGACTGACTGACTGACTGACTGACTG